>CM034146.1:799767690-799943245 GCA_019776745.2 Taxus chinensis
CAGATTTTTCGAGGATAGATTCATTTATATCTTACAACATAATGTGGAGAAACACATGGGACCCGCTATAGAGGTAATTTTGGAGCAGCAACCCCCCTCCATGGGACCCCTCCCTAAGTTAGGATTTTCCACCCTACTCAATTTTTCTTAACTGGATTGTTTTAGCCTCGCCTTTTCATTAATATTGGTTAGGTTAGGTTAAAAATCCACTTTGGGTTTGTTATCTGTCTTCATGTAGTTATTGCATTCGAAGGGGGGGGGGGAGGTTTTAAACTTTGTTTAAAACCATTAATGTTTTATGTGGGGGTGGGATTATCCTTTGAAATAGGATTAGTAAAAGATAGTATTTGAACCCATATGTGTATGATATGCCAAAAGGGGTCTTGAGTGAAGTCTAAAAGGTGTGTTGACCAAGATATAAATTGCATGCAATGTCCCCACATGATGACCAAAAATTTCTTTTGAGATAAAACATGTGGAGCTTCCTCACTTTGTATTTACCTTAATTTGTTCTAAGTATACCTTAGTTTTATCAAATTCACCTTTACTCATGCAAAATGGTCCGTACACATGCCAAGGAAGGATTGAAAGGAAGTCAACTGAATTTTAAATTTTAATAGGATCAATGATGTGAGCTATTTTTTCCTTTTGGTTAGCATGTATTATTTTTATCATTTTTGTATTTTGTAAAAGGATTAAAATAGTCATGCACATGAGTTAACTCAGAAGAAAATGTGCCCAATATATCGGGAAATGTTCTTTTTCTCATATGGGTGGGATTTTTGACCCATAGGTTTATGGGACGATTTTGGCCCATGGTTTTAATACCCATGGTTTTGTAAAATTGCTAAAGCAGTTGTCTACTTATGTGGTTTTGTGCATATGGTACAGTATGTATCGTAACGGGGGTCAGATGTGTCTGAATTCGGGGCGTGAATTCATATAGATTTTGTTGAGCATAGCTCCAAATAGATCTGGTGTATTGTATTGAGAGAATGGTGACTTGTAATAAAATATGAGCAAGTGATTCTTGGTGGACGTAGCCCAAATTGGGTGAACCACATTAAATATTGTCTCTTTGTGTTGTATCTATTATTATTATGCACTTTTATTTGAGATATATAATATTTTCCATGCATATTATTTTTTGTTGTTGTGATTCTGTGAGGGATTATTCTGCATATATTTAATCCTTTATTTCCTAATAAGTTGGTATCATAATGAGCCTTGTTTGGTTTTTTGAAGTTTTGAATCGCAGGGAAAGTTTTAGCTTGAGTGGGAGATATGGTAGATGATGGAAGATCAAAGGTTGATAAATTCAACGGGTAGAATTTTAGTCTTCGGAAGATGCAGATGGAAGATTACCTTGATCAAAAGGATCTTTATATTCCGTTGTTTGAGAAGGTGAACAAACCCATCGAGCATGACAGATGTGGAATGGGATTTGCTGGATAAGAAGACGCTTGGGACAATCCAGTTGTGTCTTACATCTTCGGTATTATTTAATGTTTCAAAGGAAAATACTACAAAATAACTGATGGATGCATTAGGGAAGGTTGTATGATAATAATCTCTGCCTCTAACAAGATATTTTTAATGAAAAATTTGTTTTTAATATGAAGATGTTTGAGAATGGTTCGGTAGCAGATCATTTAAATGATTTTAAATACGGTTGTAAATATGTTATCTTTCGGTTTATAAATAGAATTTGATGAAGAAATTAGGGCTTTATTAATTATGATGCTCTTTACCTTGAGAGTTGGAATAGTCTGGTAATGGCGGTAAGAAAATCGGTTCCAACTAACTCAAAGTTGAAGTTTTAGGATGTTGTAGGGGTGATTCTAAGTGAGGAAATGCAAAGAAAAAACTCTAGGGAATCTTCTACTTCAGTGAATGTTTCGACAGTGGAAACTTAGAGGGAGACAAAAGAATAGAGAAAGCTGTGGAAAATCGAAAGATTGGGCAAAGGTCAAAATCCAAAAGTAAGATAGTATGTTGGCACTGTGGAAAGTCTGGGCATGCAAAGAAGGACTGTTGGGAGCTTTAAGACAAGAAGAAACAATAGGAAGAAAACAAGGAGGGAAATGTGGCAACAGGTAAATGTATGTCAGGATGCTTTGATTTTTTCTTTGCACAATATTGTTGAATCTTGGGTTTCAGATTCGGCGAGCTTCTTTCCATGCTACTCCACATAGGCATTATTTTGTTTATTATGTTCAAGGGAATTTTGGGCATGTTATTTCTTGGTGATGATGATCCTTGTAGTATAGTTGGAAAAGGATCTATTCGGGTTAAGATGCAGAATGGGAATACATGGCTATTGAAGGATGTCAGACATGTGTCTACTTTAAAATGAAATCTAATATCAACGGGCTAGTTGGGAAGTGATGGTTGTACTGTGATATTTACAATGCAGACTCTTGGAAGGTTACCAAGGGTGCTCTGTGTGGTAGTAAGAGGTAAGAAGGTTGGAACCTTGTATTTAACCACTTATAACACTAATGATTGTAATCTTATGGCTTCAGAAGTAGACACAACATTATGGCTACTATAGGCTCGGTCATATGAGCCATAAGGGCATGGAGATCATAAAGAAGGATTTTCCTAGATATATAGAAATAGGTTTGGGAGTTCTATGAGGACTGCATAAATGGGAAATAGAAGCGAGTAAGGTTTCTCAAGGTTGGACCTACAAATAAAGACAGTAAGTTAGAGCTAGTGCATTCGGATGTGTGGGGGCTGGCTCAGGTATCATCTCTTGGGGGTTCAAGTTATTATGTTAATTTTCTTGATGATGCAACAAGGAAAGTTTTGGGTTTATTGTATTAGAAACAAATCTGATGTATTTGACACTTTTGTTAAATGGAAATCCTTGGTAGAGAATGAAACATGTCTTCAGTTAAAATGTCTCAGGTTAGATAATGGATGAGGAGTATTGTATGCAATGAATTTGATGATTACTATTCTAAGAATGGAATCCATAGGAAAAATACAGTTCCAGGAACTCCACAGAAGAATGGGGGTGTCAGAAAGGATGAACATTAATAATAATGGAATGTGCTAAGAGTATGAGGTTACATGTAGGACTACCTCTTTCTTTTTGGGCAGAAGCAGTGAGCACAACTGTGTACTTCATAAATAGAGGACCCTCAAGTGCCTTGGATGGATGCATACCTGAGGAGGCTTAGTATGGTAAGAAAGTTGATTATTCATTTCTTAGAGTCTTTGAATCTGAGGTGTTTTTCCATATAGACAAGGATGATAGGACCAAGCTAGAGGCTAAATCAGAAAAATGTACTTTCATTGGTTATGGTGGTGATGAATTTCGATATAAATGTTGGAGTATTAAGGACAAGAAAATCATTCGATCTAGGGATGTGGTCTTTAATGAGAAAGTCATGTATAAACAGCAGTTGCAAGAAAATAGGGAAGAATCTAAGAAAGAATATGCAGTAGTAGAGGATCTTCCAGATGGGAAAGTGACACATGAATCAGTTCAAGAACCTCCTCAATAGGAACCCCAAAATCCTATATTGAGGAGGTCTTCTAGGCTAAGAAGATAACCTAAACATTTTTCTCATTCTATTTATTATTTATTACTCACTGACAGTGGAGAGCCAGAGAGTTTTGATGAAGTAGTGTAGGTAGATGCCAGGAAGAAGTGGGAGCAAGCCATGGATGAGGAGCATCAAAATCTCATGGAGAACCAGACATGGGATTTGGTGAAGCTACCTAAAGGAAAAAGAGCATTACAGAACAAGTGGGTGTTCAAGATCAAAGAGAAAGAAGGAGGAAAGAAAAAATACAAGGCTCAGTTGGTGGTCAAGGGGTTTGCACAGAAAAAAGGTATATATTTTGATGAGATTTTTTCTCTTATAGTAATGAATTCTATTAGAATTGTTCTTAGAATAGTTGCAGTAAAAGACTTGCACTTATAGCAGCTTGATGTAAAGACTGCATTTCTCCATGGTGATTTGGAGGAGGATCTATATATGCAGCAACCAGAGAGCTATGAGGTCAAAGGTAAAGAGGAGATGGTGTGTAAACTAAATAAGAGCTTGTATAGCTCGAAAAAAACTCCATGTCAAACGTATAAGAAATTTGATAGCTTCATGATGGAGCAAGGTTATATTAGATGTCATTCTGACCATTGTGTGTATACAAAGAAATTTGAGGATGGTTGTCATATTATCCTATGTCTATATGTGGATGACATGTTGGTTGCAAGTAAAAACATGCAGGAAATAAAAGTACACAAGAAGAAGCTAACTAAATCCTTTGATATGAAGGATTTGGGGGAATCTAAACAAATCCTTAGTATGAGGATATCTCAGGATAGGAAGGAATGGAATCTGAATTTATCTCAGGAAGAGTACATTAAGAAGGTCTTTGAGAGGTTTAATATATAGGATGCTAAACCGGTTGGGACTCCTTTGGTAGGCCATTTCAAGTTATCAAAGGTGAAGTGTCCTAAGACAGAGCAGGAGAGAACCCAGATGTCCAAGGTACCTTACTCATCAGTAGTTGGCAGTTTGATGTATGCCATGGTGTTCACCAGGCTTGATATTGCCCATGCAGTGGGAGCGCTGAGTAGATTTATGAGTGATCCAGGTAGAGATCACTGCAAGAAGTAAAGTGGATCCTTCAGTATTTGAGAGGGACCATGGGAAAAATTTTGTGCTACAATGGATCAGACACCACTTTGTGTGGTTATTTACATTGAGATATGACTGGAGATGTAGATAGCAGGAGGAGCACGAAGGGTTATGTTTACACTGTAGGTGGGACAACAATGAGCTAGATTTCACAACTACAGAAGCTGGTGGCTTTGTCAACCACGGAGGGTGAGTATGTTGCTGTCACAGAGGAAAGAAAATAATTTATTTGGTTACAAAAATTTCTTGAGGATTTGGGGCATAAGCTGGAGGAAGGAAAGCTACATAGTGATAGTCAGAGTGCTATACACCTAGCTAAGAACTTTGCTTTCCACTCTAGGACAAAGCATATATAGTTAAGGTATCATCAGGACAACTTTGGAGGAAAATAAGTTGAAGCTGGAGAAGATTCATACCATTCAGAATCCTGTAGACATGATGACCAAGGTTAAAACAAGGGAAAAACTGAAGCTGTGTTTAGCTTTGGTTGGTTTTCATGGAAAATAGTGAAGGGTTGAGAAGCTTGCTCAAAAGAAAACTAGTCTCCAAATGGGAGATTATTAGGTTATGGAGCATGTTTTCATGTGTGAAAATGTTGAAGACTGTACAGTAAGAGTACTATACACTCTCCACAGTTGTCTTGTCGAGGTTCAAGGTCAGGTTGGGCCCCAAATGGGGGTTCAGGGGCATAGCCCTTGAGAAAAAAACATTGGCCTCAAAAATTGTGCTTTTTTCATATGTGCGGGTTTTTTTTTTTACCCATAGGATTATAGGATGGTTTTGGTCCATGGTTTTGATACCCACAGTTTTGTAAAACTACTAAAACAGTTGTCTACTTATGTGGTTTTGTGCATATGGTAGGTATTATGTTAGATTGCAAATTTGTTTGAATTTAGGTTTGAATTCTGTAGAGTTTGTTGAGCATAGCTCCAAATAGATCTGGGTATTGTATTGAGAGAGCGGTGGCTTGTAATAAAATCTAAGCAAGTGATTCTTTGTAGATGTATCCCAAATTGGGTTACCCATGTTAAATATTATCTCCTTGTGTTGCTCTTTTATTATTCTGCACTTTTATTTCACATCTATAATTTTTATGCATATTAGTTTCTACTATTGCGATTCTATGAGGGATTAATCCACATATTTTATCCCTTATTACCTAAAGATTTTTCATGTAACAAGGTGTTAGAGGATTTTTTCCAGCAAGTGTCCTATTATGAGAAGAATTATTCTTTCCTTCCAAGAATATTTTTGCAGTGTTATGTATTAAAGGTAGTTGTTATTGTGTTTTATTTTTCCTGAATTTATTAAGTTTAATACTTAAGCTACCCACCCTAATCCCAAAACATGTTTTGTGATCAATTTTAGCGTGCATGCTTTTATTATAAGCCATTATTGTGAGTCCTTCTCTTAACAAATTCAAGCATGTTTCCTTGGAATTCACCCACAACCCTCTGGATTGTGCAAGTTTCAATACTTCTTTTTGTCCATTCGTGCATGTTCCTTTATAAAAAACACTCAAAAACACTTGGTGTATCACCTCTTTGCCATTTTAAGTCTACTTTCTTACCATTAACCACACGAGCTTAGTTTATAGATACACCAAAAGGGAATTGGTGTCCCCAGATTTCATCCCGAAATCTATGATTACCCTATCCGAATTTTTTTTGTAATTTTAAAATAATGGTTCGTTTTATGTTTTTATTGCCAGAAAGTTCTTGCATTGCGCCAAGATATTCCAAAAGAGCCATATTAGCCATTTTCGCCAAATACTCTATATTCTGTCATCAGGATTTGTCTACAGGAAATTTGTATTTTATTATTTTGAGCCCCGTTTGAGGCTATTTGTACTCTATTTTAACTCTATTGTGATTGTACATATTGTTATTCCCATATACCAGTAGGGTTTTAACCAGGAATAAGTTCCAGGCTTTATTTGTGACTTTTGGCAATGTTTAGTGGTTTTGTGTTTTCCCATTTCATTTTCTGTGAAATTTATCTAGATCAATTCCTTTGCCGGTTTGGCCTGATTCTTAGCCTAGAGTAGTTGAAAATCACATACGCACGTTGTGCCAGAAGGAAGTTGCCATCGGATGTCTGGTTCACTGGGAAAAGACGAAGTCGTGTACCAAAAAGCCTCTTTTAGGCTTGCCACATTTTTGGAAAAAGAAAAATTGAAGTGGATCATGAGAAAATTAGAAGCAATAGGCAGGTGGGAATTTTGTACCTGCTTAGCAGGGTACATTTTCCCATGGAGGCAATGCCTCTTAAGTGACAATGGGAAAATTAGAGGTAGCAGGCAGGCGGGAATTTCTTACCTGCCTTGTAGGGTAAAAATTCCCATTATGGAATAAAATAAATATCACTTAAGTCAATCATGGGATTTCATTGCCTGCCGTGTAGGGTAAACAATCCCATTATAAAAGTCAAATGACTTAAGTGAATCATGGGATTTTTAGGGCTGTCTTGCAGGGTAAATAATCCCATTGACATGTGATTCTTAAAAATAGAATTCTTTATGTCAAAAAGTGTGCCCCCTTTGGAGAAGTAATGGTAGCCTTGTTATCACTGAATCACAGCACCCCTGTGCATATACTTGAACTCACAGTGTGATTGGATAACATGGCTACTATCTCCAAGTTGTGGGACTTGCTACTTGAGATAGACCTCCAGAGAAAGCTAGTTCTTGCTCCTAAACTACCTGCCACAATCTACTCTAATGCAGGGGAAACTAGCCATTCTAATCTAGAATTCCAAGGGACCAGAGAGAAGGAATGCATAAATGAAAGCCTACACTAAAGCGGTGATACACCAGAAAAGGAGGATGTGAGAGTAGTCTCCAAATGTGTGAAATACAGAGGCAAAGTGCACACTAGAAGAGGTGATGACAGTTCACCATAATCTAGCAAAATGCATTCACGACAATATTCCAAGCATACACAATGATAATGAATCCCTACAAGAACATAATAAATAGACACAATATTCTTATAGAAAGATTGAAGGGGCAAGAAAAATGCAAGAAAACACAGCAGGGGAAGATACATCCACAAACTGGTATTTTATTGCTTCATGATATGCACAGTTCAATCTATTACAAGATAAGGGCCTGGATCACCATGCAAGGAGTCCACCACAAGGGCCTGCAACACACTAGCTTCACAAAGCAATTTTGCAGAGCTTTGTTACCCAAAAACTCTCTCTTTTACAATGAGCCAAACACTCAATTTATAGAAAAAATGAGAAGGAGAAGAGAAGGGAAAATGGAAATCCCGAAATCTGTCCTTCAACCACCTGTAAGAGCATTAAATTGAGTGAAATGATTATACATTACTTGCAAAAGGCTCCCCATACTGTCCCATGTGCTGCAACAGAGAAAGAATGATGGCCATGCCTCTTAATTGCACTCCCAGCTACCAAATAAAACACTGTTCTGAACCCGGCCACGTTTTCTTAAAAAACTCAATCAATTTCTGATCAAATCTAGAATTTATTGATTTTTTTCATCGGTCTCGGAACCACGATTCCAACGGTACCAATTTTGTGCGATTTCCTTGAGAAATGCAAAATTTATGGCCTTCTGAGTGCGGGCAGCTATTTTGGGGCCTGGCAGACTTTTTCTGTCATTTGACGGGAATGAGCATTGACTGACTGGAGCCGAATACATTTTTGTTATTTAAATATATCTATCCTCATTAAAAATAAGAAATCCAGCGTACTCGCAGCCCAGATGTCCCATTTGCTTTCGGGCCGTTTGGGACAAATTTTCCCGATTCGCCCGGTTCGGGCGGTTCGCGTACTGTTGTCCCGCGCGTCCCTGACTAAAAGTTCTCATTTCAGCCTATCCGGTCGGTTCACGTACTATGCATACCTTCAGCCCAACTATTCCGGGCTGCCTTGACTCATTTCGGCCGATCCGGCCGGTTCACGTACTAATTGCCCAGATGTCCTAGACTGCCTGTTTCAACAGTTAGTCAATTTTTTCCATTTTTCGGCCAGTTCGGACCTCCGCGTCCCACGCGTCCCTTTGTTCCAAATGTCCCAAATGCTACGCAGACCGCCTGGCGGCCTTTCGGTCGGTTCGCGCCCTTTTGTTCCAACTGTCCCGACTGTTGCGAGGACTAGGACTTAGCCATTTTTCATGATTTTTCTGGCCCGAGCTTGTTTTTGCAATTTTTTACATTTTCTCAGAACTTGCTCTCTTCTACTTGGATAGGGGAGTTAGAAAAAATCTGAGGGGACCCTAGAAACATAACTTTTCGACTTGAATCAATATAATTGCTTGGAACAAAAGAATTTGATGCATGTTATTAAAATTACCTTGAGGGGTGAATTTTGGATAACAAGCCTTTAAATTGATTAATTTAATTAATTATTCACCCAAAATAGGTGCCCAGGCTTGTGGAAAAGTCAATAAGGTTAAAGGAAAAAAGGTGGATGAAAATAGACTATTCTAAAATTAAATAAATTTATTTATTTAATGGCAGCCCCTTTATGTCAAAAAGTGCGCCCCTTTTGGGAATGAAATAATACTTTTTAAAGTATTAAATGATTAAATTAATTCTTATTTTCAGTGGTTAAGGTCAAAGCATACTATGACGCTTAAGTTAACTATAAGTAGAAGTCTAAAATTAAATAAATTTAATTTATTTAATGGCAGCCATAAACATGCACAAAATAGGCGCCCCATTTGAAGAGTGAAGCTTATTAATTAATTAATTAATTGCCAGTAATAACAAAGGCATTAATTAATTATAGAATTACAAGGATTATATAAGCAAGGGCTACCATAAGGATGAATTAATTAATTCACAGGTAAAGAAGTGCAGCCCAGAGGAAAAGTGTGCCCCATTTGAAGAGGATTTTTGCTCAAAAGAAGGTGAAATCAATGCTAAAAGCTTCCAATTTGGCGCACATGTTAAGGGGAGTTTATTTTTGTCTGGATAATTGTTTGCATAAGTGATATAGGTGCTCAAGTGAAGTTGGAAAGATTCATGCTCACTTTGCATGCAAACAAAACATCAATTTTTGGGGTAGCAGGCTTGAATTATGCAGATTTTTATGATTAAAATTCACTGTTCATGTTCCGATTGCCATATTTGTCTGAATTAATTGCAGGAATTCATTACAAGTGCTTTATAAAAGAAAAATATTTTTAATCAATGTCCAAAACATTGAATATATCCTCCAAATATGAAGAATTATCCAGATCTGCACCAGTTTTGAAGAATTCAGGCCAAATAAGAAGAAAAAGTATTGTTCAAACAAAGATAGACAAAGCCATAGCAAAGAGGGATGAAAAAGAAAGCACAACGGAGTCATGCATTACTTCCAAATTTCCAGACATAGAAGACATAGATCTAGGTCCGGAACCTCTTTCCGAATTGACTGATAGATCCAAAGAAGGAAATACTTCACTCATGTGTGCGGTTAAATGCAGTGGAATTATTCAAGCTGCAGCCTTTCCATACATAGCCCAGTTTCTAAAGTTCGTTATGGAGTGTGCTAGATCTTACCATCCTTCATCCAGATCAGTGTGAGATGCTACGGGGAAAACAATAATTTGGTTGGATGAAGAGTTAATAAATTATTGTTTAAAGATTCTAGCGTGAAAGGTGGTGACTTCCATTAGCATTCAGGATGCCGACAGCAGGTGGGAGAAACATAGAGTTGACTGTGTGAACATAATGAACAACAGATACATGAAGAAGCCCAGATCTCCTTCTAAGTTTGCAAGAAATCTTTCGCGGTCCAATCTGGTGCAGGAGGTAGATGATATTGTCAAATTGTTATACAAGATTAATGGCGAGGCGAATGCTCAATCTTTCTGTACATGGATCTATGCTTTCATCAGGACCATTGAAGTCAACAAGGTTGATTCCATAATCAATTGGTCGGAAATCATTAGCGACAACATTAGTGAGCAACTCTAGAATGTGAAGCGTACTTTCAGCTTCAAAATGACTTCCTACTTAGTGTACGATGCAGCTTCACAAGACATCTTCTCCAAACTAGATAGATGTGGTGTTCTTTCTAAGGACCCCATTTTTGAGTGCTACCCATAGCTTACTTTACCTGCGTGTAAGAAATATTTCAAATTGGTCAATGATGGATTCTTCTACGAATTCATTTGCAGGCTAGACATGGACCTAAAGGCCAACAGGGTGAGCAAGGAAGTGTGGGAAGTTGTATATAGAATTGGCAATCTATTCATTCAGTTTGCAGATTTCACATACCTCAGGGTTAATGGCTTTTTTAGAGAACTGGTTAAGCTACCCAGATATCTGAATGATAAATTGATCACCATGGAGCTAAGTAGACAACTTGTGGAGATACATGATCTTCAGTCGAAATGGCACAAATCTACGGGCTTCTTCCTGATCACTGTGGGACATTATAGCTGCCAGATAATTCATAGAGCTTCAGGGATGGAGATGGAGATGTTATCCGAGTATGAGAAATATTTCTTCCCGGCATGGCTAAACTTTGATCCATTTGGAGTAGCAAGGAAGACAATCTCTCAAGAGTACGCACATATTCCCTTCATTAGAGGATTTTCTGGATGAAGTGCAAACGTGAGTACGAGGTTAGAAATAAGGATTTCAGTAGGCTATCAACACGGAAAGTGTTTGACTTTGGACTAGTGTGGATACCTGTGGATCTTAAAGATGATGGGAATGTGTTATTTGACACTTACCATCAAATGAGACGAGATAGAGCCATACTTCAAGATAACATAAGGGGATACCATATGATTGAGGAAAGGTCTGGCGTTATTCTGATAAATACTTCAAACTGGTTGCTGACAAAGGGATACTACCTTGATGAAGCATTAATGAATTAAGTCATGGAAAACTTCAGTGTAGGAGATTCCCTCAAGAGAAAGCATGGAGGAGAAAGTAGCAGAAGTTCCGAGAAGTTGAAAGTACACAGAAGATCTCAATTAAAGGAGAAGGTCACTTCCATGTCTATGAATTTAGTTCCAGCTTCCCCAACATCCAGTACTTCACCGACTGTTGCACCGCAACAGGACACTTCCATGCCTCCACTGAATCTGGCAACATTCATCTTCTCTCATTAGCCACTCTATTCAACACATGTTCCAGAAGAGACATTGAAGCTGCAGATGGCGGAGTTTGAAAGAGCTTTGTCCTTGTATGATTCAGAAGATGGCAGCCATAACACTGTAAGACTTTCTGATGGAGAGGAAACAGAGCGGGAGATAGTAGTGCACTCAGTGACTTCTCATTCTTCGAGAAGTAACTTCTCAGAATGGTTGGCTTTGCAATTGGTTCTAGAAGCGAGAGTGGAAATAAACTTGGAGGATCATGACTTGCAGCTACTCCGAAGTCTAGGAAGAAAATATAGAAAACCTAAAGTTGCTAAGGTAAATTAAAGGTTGATAATCGAGGAGTTGGGGAAGAAGTTTGCTGAGATGTCAATTCCAGCAAAAGGAAAGAAGGAGGATGAACTCAAGATAGAAGATGTAACAGTAACTAGAGTACCCCTCGGTCAAGCCACCACAAAAGGATTGAAACAAGATATGCAGACATTGATAGATGCTCTATTCCTTAGGCTTGATAGAGAAAAGGCAGAGAAAGATGAGTTTCAGAAGCAGGTATCTCAGTTGTGTGAGATCATAGCTAGGGTTGCTAAATCGTTTACTCATCCCATTTCAGAGTAGGTGAGTGATCATCTTATGCAGGAGATGGAGGATACAAGCAGTCAGGTGAAATCTATTGATGAATGGAGGAATCTAATTATTCATCAGGCTTCTGTACAACTTGGATAGGTGCTAGACCACCTAAAGGTTATGAATGATGTAGCAAATCAACTGAAGTAACTGGTGATGAGCATAGTAGATATGAACATAGTTGCTGAGAGTAACCGAGTACTTTGGCTAAAATCAACAAACTATCAGGAGATGTATTGGTTGCAGAGCAGATTGTATCAGATGGATCAGTTGATAAGGGGAAATAGTTGGAGTTTGTAGTATCTTTCCATTTGGAGATCTACAAAGTTTTGCTGAAGAGGATTTAGGCACTTAAAAGTAAGACATCGTCCTCACCAGACAATATTATTTCTTTCACTAAGGAAGATGTGGTCAGAGATGTTACTTCATACGTACAGATCATTCCTAGAAGAGTGCCTAATTCCTTAGAAGGGTCTCTTCTGATGGTACGAAAGAGAATTAATGGAGCTACTAAGCCTTTCACGATGAATTCCATTAGTAGACTGGTGGCACTGCAGGCAGATATTGCAAGGTTCGGGCCGAGCTTGGAAGATGTGGAAGCATGTATCAAGGTGTTGAATGAAGGATTGCTATAGTTTAGGACAGAAAATGAAGCAATGGCTAAAATAGATGGGAAGATGTTGAATCACATGTTTGAAAATTATATTCAATATCAGAACAAAAAGAAGACATAAATGTTACAGTTGGCTTGACTTCTTCTTATATTCTTTCTTTTTCTTTTTTCCACGTTCCTGGATGAAATTGTAAAACTTTAAAGTTATTAGTTTTGAAACCATTACTTAAAGTTACGTGGAACATTTCTATTAGTTAAGTGATACATGTGTCACTTAAGGAGAAGTTAGTGGAGGATGATTGCCAAATGCCATCTTTACTTGTTGTTTATGTTTCAATTTAGTTGAGTTTTCCATTTGTACTTTCCCTCCTACATTTTATAAGTAGGAGAAGAGCCTTTGGGTTAATGATCACAATTTGTAAGTAGCAACCTTGTGTTCCAGACTTTGTGCTGAAACCCTTAAGAGCCACTTGAAGCAAAGTAATATATAGGAGCTGATTTTCAGAGAACTTTTTGTCACGGTGTATTGTGTTTCTAGCTTTTATATCTTAGATCTTTTAAATAAACTTTGTGTTATTTTATATCTAGATTTAGAGCTACCTTTGCTTGTAATTTTTTGTTTATATATATATATATATATATATATATATATATTGGTTTCTTCTATGTGCATGCAATCAACTATGTTATCTATTGATTGGGATGCACATCTTCCCTATTTATTCTCTGTGTTTATATAATTCCCTTTCCCTTCTTCTATAAATATTTCATTTCTTTAAATAGTTGTTTACTTGCTGCAGAACTGTACAACTATGGTTCATAAGCTGAACAGTTAAAGTAAGACCCCATATAGATACTAGCATATTTTAATTGAAAAATCTAACATGAGAGCCTCACTGGTAAATGAGGGAGATTTATCTCATGACTGCCTAGGTTTTATGTTATGCAAAAAAATCTAGCCAATAGTTTTTGGTGACTCCGCTGGGGAACAACTATCTTTGCAAATCAAAGCTTATCTCCTGAAGATTTTAGTTTTTTCCATACAAATCTCAACCTGGCTGAGTGTCCATTCACCCGATCTATGAAGGCACAAGGAAGGACTGATCATTTCTTCATACTGCAAGAGTAATTCAATTTCAATCATCCTCCTCAAGTTAGAAGTCACAGATCTAGTCTCTCACCAGGAAGGAGAGTGCACACCCATCTAGATCCGGATCGTCTTCAGCATAATCTAGCAGCTAGAATTATTCACCAATTCTACACAAGGAGAAGATGTGCTCCATTCATCATGGCGAATCAAAACCAGATAGTACTTGTCCCATGCGGAGTAGCTTTTGGGCCACTGAACTTGGCTCCACCTATGCACGATCTGCCAAAAGGATCTAGAAATAATTTTCTAAAATTCTTTAGAGATGGAAAGCAAAACCCAGATGATCATTTGGCAGCATTCTTCATATCTTGTGGTGTACTTGTAGTAGAGCATGAAGATGTCTCAGTCAAACTCTTCATTGAGACTTTACATGAAATGGCTGGCAAATGGTTCTATCGGCTAGCTCTTGGCACCATAACCAACTGGGCGACTATGCGTGAGTAATTTCTGAAAAGATTCAATCCTACAGAGGACGCTAGCACGTTGATCACCCAACTGACATAGTTGAAGAAAGAGCCAAGTGAGAGCATGCGGGACTTTATTGCAAGGTTCCATAGGATTTTATATAAAATCCCCACTTCTACCGCATTGAGTGATGAAAATCGAAAGACATTTTTTATAAACACTCTATTGCCCAAAGTTGGATATCAGCTGAGAAGGGCTAGACCTATAAATTTACTTGAAGCACAGAATGCTACCGTGGAAGTTGAAGATGACTTGATCATGGCTGGAAAACTCAAACAACCATCTCACAAAGGTGATGGTGCTTCTTCAAGTAATTCAAATCCTTTGTTGTAAAGATTGGATAATGACATGCTACAAATCAAGAAGTAAATCTCTTAAGCAGGGAATGCATCCCCTTCAAGATTAGCTCCTTCTCAGACCTTTAATGGTCAAAATTAAAATAAAAACTGAAACAAACTTGTTTTTGCGCCACAGCGGTTAGCAATTGAAGTTGCTCCAAGGAATAAATTGGAAACTAATGAAGAGAATCTCGACATTGACGAATCATTCGATGATGAAGAATTTGTAGATCTTGTTGGCGACTCCAATATTGGTTACCTGGACTATGAATCTGACGATGGCTACTATGAATCTTTTGAAAATTCTTATGGTCACACATTTGCAGTGTTCACAAGGTCTCAGACTCGCCAAAATGTTGAAGCATTCACAAGTGGCCAAAGAAGAGAAAGAGAAGATCCTAGGCCGGATGTTACTATCTTGAAAAGAGGTAGCCCTCTTCCTTCTTCATTAGTGCCCAAAGATAAATATTCTAATTATTTCAATTTGCAGCAAAGGGTCAACACACATCTAGCTGAAGCAAGTCAAGCTTTTGACATCATCAACCACATAAAGAAGACCAAGGTTCAAATGTCAGAAGCTGAATATTTGAGGGAATTTCCTAATCAACTAAATAGATTGGTCAAGTATGTGCAAAGTAATGGTCCCAACCCAACAAATAATAATTTATGGGGTATCTTGTCAAGTCCAAAGATTACTCCTCCTTCAAATAATATGGTTGCAAGTTCTTCTCCTACTACCTCTTCTCCTACTACATTAGAAAGGATCAAGCCATTTTATGTATCTTTTCTTATCAACAGATACAAACTAAGCAATTGCACTCTGGAGCTTCTGACAACATCATACCTACCAAAGTTGTTGATGCCTTGGGTCTCACATTGACAAAAACCATTGGAAGATGCTATTCAATGGAAAGGAAATTTCCTCTTATGGGGAAAATCAAAGATGCACAAGCAGTACTTGTTTCTTTTCTAGACAAGAGATTGAAAATGACTATCCTTGTAGCAGACATCTCAGTATCTTATGGCATGTTGTTGAGTAGAAATTTCTTTAAAGAGCTGGGTGGAGAAGTCAATATGGATTAGTCTTGTGCACACATACCAATCAAAGGAGTTAATCAGAAGTTAGAACCTGAGAAGAAACCCAAGTACACAGTATCAAAGTCTGAGGATCCTAGATCTTAGATATTGTTTCAGGAATCTGATCACGGAGTCTATTATCTAGAAATGAATAAAGAAGATGTTTAACCTATGATTCAAGAACCACATAAACTTGACAACAAGGTTTGGACTCTGGAATTTGATGGAAGCTGCTATTCATTTGGATCTGGCGCAGGTGTTGTTCTTATCTCTCCTAACGGGAAGGTGCATGCACATTCCTACAAACTGATGTTCAAAAATACTAGTAACACAACAGAGTATGAAGTGCTATTGTTAGGCATGGAGCAGGAAAGAGAAATGAGAATCAAGCTCTTACACGTAAAGGGAGATGCTAAGATGATTGTTATGTAGATAAGAGGTCTCTATCAAGTAAAAAAGGACAAACTTTGGCATTATAGAGATCGAGTCTACTTTGTTATCCTGGATTTTTCACCTTTCTCGGTATCTTACATTCCAAGAGAACAAAATTCAAGAGCTGATTCACTTACAGTGACCGCAGCTTTGTTAAATCCATATCATCCTCCCACATTTTTTAGATAGGGGGATTACAAAGTTGAGATGGTCTTCCACCCAAAAGTTCCTGACAACATCCAGCAATGGCAGGTTTTCAACGATGACAAGCAAATTGTTGTGTTTCTCCAACAAAAGGACAACTTTGAAGAGATCTACTATGAGGGAAGCAATTCACCTCCAAGACAAACTACTATGGGAGAAATGGATGCGGACGTCTCGGGAAGTCAGGAGATTATCCAGCTAAAGGGAAATAAAATTTCCAAAGGCTTGGTATCTCATGAGGAAATGTTTGACAAGCAAGATCAAATGCTTAAGAAAAATGAAGAAAGTGGGGAAGGTTCTTCCTCCGATACACAGCTACTGAATTTGGGAGCCAGTAATGATCCCAAATTACTAAATATGGGTAAGTGTTGTTCAGAGGCAGAAATAGAAGCTTTTATTGAGCTTCTTAAGAAATACATAGATGTTTTTTCCTAGTCTTACCAGGATCTGAAAACATATCAGCCTGTAAACTTTCAACACTACATCCCACTAAAACCAGAACAAAAGCCTTTCAAGCACAAGCTACGGCAGCATAACCCTACCATTTCTAGAACCATCTTTGTAGAAATCTAGAAGTTGTTAGACGCAAATATTATTTATCCCATACATCATTCCGAATGGTTAGCCAACATAGTTCCTGTGAGGAAGAAGAGTGGCGACATTAGGTTGTGCGTGGATTTTCACAACATCAATCAAGCTTATTTAAAAGATAACTACCCCATCCCCATCATGGATCACACTCTACAGGTGTTCACTGGATATAAGATGCTTTCCATGCTTGATGGTTTCTCAGGCTATAATCAAGTCAAGGTGGCTGAAGAAGATCAATAAAAAATGGCGTTTATTACACCTTGGGGAACCTTTGCTTACCAGAAAATGTTGTTTGGTTTGATCAATGCTGGAGCTACATTTCAAAGAGCTATGGATTTAGCTTTTTCTCATCTCAAGGATATAAGAATAGTGGTGTCCCTTGATGATCTGACAGTTTTTTCTAAAAATAGAAGCACGCACATTTCGAATCTAGAAGAGGTTTTCATACAATGCCGCAAACATGGTATTTTTTTGAACCCCAAGAAATCTATCTTTGCTGTAACCGAAGGAAAGCTACTAGGGCACATTGTTTCCAAAGAAGGATCCAAGATAGATCCAGAACATGTCAAATCCATTCATATATTTCCATTGCCCACATCCAAAAAAGGAGTTCACTCTTTCTTTGGAAAAATTAATTTTTTTAGGAGATTCATTCCTGACTTCGTTGAGCTAACCTGTCATATCTCGAATATGATGAAGAAGACACAAGATTTAAAATGGAGCAATGAAGGGAAGGAATATTTGGATAAAATTAAGGAGGCCCTGTCAAAAGATCCAGTCTTGGTTTCACCCGACTTCAGTAAAGAATTTATTCTTTACTGTTATTCCTCCGAGCACACCATGTCAACAATATTGATGCAGAAAAATCAAGAGGATGCAGAAGCTCCAATTGCTTTCATGAGCATGCCCCTTAAATCTTATGAGTTGAAACATATTCCCATAGAAAGCATGCATATGCAGTGGTGAAGGCGTGTAAGACATTTAGGTATTATATTCTTTCCTCACACACTGCGGTCTTGGTTCTAGATACTATAGTAAAATCTATCCTTGCTCAACAAGAGTTAGGATTGTTGAGAGGCACATGGGTGACAAAGGTTCAAGAATATGACCTAGATATTAAAACTATGAAGATGGTTCGAGGAAGAGGTCTGTGTGAACTAATGACAGAGATGAAAGCATCAGTGCCAGAAGCAGATCAAGAAGAAGTAGATGAAGATATTCCTGTGGTACTTTTTCTAGATCTGGTGTAGGAGTGGTACAGTAACATTGCCTACTTTCTGACGTATGGAGAATGTTCGGATCAACTTTCTTGGAAAGAGAAGTGAATAATTAAAATAAATTCCAAAGACTTCATTCTATGGGATAATGGTTTATACAAAAGAGGAATTGATGGCATATTTCTCAGATGCATGGATAAAGTTTAGCATGATCATCTTTACAACAGTTTCATGACATGGCTTGTGGTGGTCATTTCTCAGCCCGAGTCACTACACACAAGATCCTCAGAGTAAGGTATTGTTGATGCAAAATCACAGCACCCCTGGACGCACATCAGGCTTCTAGGTTGATGTTCAGGCATCCAGTGTGATTGCACAACATGGAAACCTCTCTCCAAGCGTGGGACTTGTAAAACCGAGAGAGGAATCTCCAGAGAAGGCTGGTTCCTGCTCCTAAACTACCTGCCACAAGCTATTCCAGTGCAGGCAAGCTAATCTAATCCTAATCTAACCATGCCAAGGAGACAGAGAGAGAGAGAGAGAAAGGAAAAAACAGCAAAAACCTACACTAAAACGGTGATACACCAGAGAAGGAGAATGTTGGACATCTATCAAAACTGCCATGGGACAAAGAGAGGTGAGCAATGGGAAGGATGGACAGATGCATCACAGGCCCAAGGATAGATTTCACACAGAAAATGTCCCAAAACTCCATGAACACAACTCCAAACCTGCAATGAACATTCAAACATGCACAGATACCTGCAATGAAGAGAGGCAAGAAGAGGACAAGCAAAAATGAGGAAGGATGGACAGATGCATCACAAAACACGTTTTGTTGCTCCAGAAGTTTGCACAGAACATCATTCCATTAGTAAAAGCCAAAAACGCCATTACAGAGCAAGGGAGGAGGTTCCAACTCCATTTTCAACCCTAGAGAAGAAAAGAAGGGAGGGTAGAGCAGAAAGAATGAACAACTTCTTTTTCAAAATGAGCCAAATCTGGCTTTTACATTGCATGGGTCGAGCCCAGGGGACAGAAAACATGGGAAAATGTGCAAGCCCATTCCTCATTGACTGCAGATGCATTAAATCAGCATGGAGGATCTTACCAACCCATACCCTTTCACTTTGAGTGATTTTGGAGGAGAATGCGACCCATTTGTATTAATTTGGCTGCTAAAATGTCACTTCTGGCCGTGCAGAAGAAGAATGCGACCCATTAGCATTAAAACGGGTTGTTGAAAGGTCACTTCTGGCCATTACCACACGTCAGAGCCGTTTCATGATTTTCTCTCTTCATACTACACCAAAACTCAAGGTTGATCCCAGAATCATGTAGAGCATCTCAACAGCTTTCCGTTGATATAAAGAACGTGGAAATCCAAGCTCTGGATCAAAAGATATGGCGATCTGAAGATTTAGGGCACGGAACAGACCAAGACAGATTTCGAAATATTTTCCCGCACTTCGCCACCTACACGACACGTGGCAGGCTCTGATTGGTCACACAATTCTCTCTCCTCTACCTTTTGGTGGGCTGTCTTTTGAATTTTCCTTGTGGGCCCTAGCTGGGACACGTGGCGCCATTTCATTGGTTCGGTTCAGTGCTCGATAACTCACCCCTTTGACCTTTTGACTTTTTCTCCTATGAGGACACATGGCAGTTTCTGATTGGTCCTCGGCCCCTTCGGCTCCTTCACGTACTTCGCCTCCATTTTTCCCGGATGTCCCTTTTGATTTTGGGCCCTTTGTGCTCATTTCGGCCGGTTCGGGCATTTCGCGTCCATTTGTCCCAAATGTCCCATTTGATTTTGGACCCTCTGGACTCATTTCGGTCGATTCGGTCGGTTCGCGCCTTTTTGGCCCGATTGTCCCATTTGATTTTGGAGTGTCTGGCCCTTTTTCACCCCGTTCGGCTGGTTCGCGCCTTTTTGGCCCAATTGTCCCATTTGCGTCCCTCTCAGCAGTTAGCCAATTTTTTCTCGGTCGAACCGGCATTTCGCACCCGCCACGTACTTTTGTCCCAGATGTCCCCGTTGCTTTGCGGGCTGTTTGTGCTTACTTCTGCCAAGCCGGCCGGTTCGGGCCTTTTTGTCCCAAATGTCCTGACTGCCCCTAGGACTAGGACTTAGTCATTTTTATGATTTTTTCCTAGATCAACCTACTTGCCTTCTGTAACTTTTTTTCGCATTTTCTCAGAGCTTGCTCTTTTCCTCTCAGACAGGGAACTTAGAAAATATTTGAGGGGACTCATAAAATATTTGAAGGGACTTTAGCAACATGATTTAGGCCCTGAATCAATCAATTTTCCTGGGACTTGAATATTTTGATGCATGTTATCAAAATTACCCTGGGGGGGTGAATTTTGGATAAGAGTTTTGGCGACTCAGCGGGATCATCTGCCTACTAGATGAATGATCAGTAGCCTGAAGCAATCCATTGGGCATGGAGTCATGAGTTGTAACCTGCAACTGATCTGAACTTTGAAAATCTCCCCTCTGAGCCACTTGGAAACCCTTTGAACCTGGAGTGTCTTCACCAAGATGCCACTGAAATGAACTGTGCAAGAGAAAAACCAGCAACACCAAAACTATGTACAAAACTGAAAATCATACATGCCCCAAATGGAACATGTAGAGTGTGCACAAGCACTTCTTCTACTGAAAGAAAATCTACCTACTCTACTCTAGCTGGAAGCAAAGGCAAGCTAAAAAAACCCTGCAACTGGTTGTGAGAAATAGCTTCCTTTCTTCAAAATTGGCAGCCATGCAATTGATTTGGCACTGATCATGGCTGTTTGGATGGATGGAAAATCAACAAGGTATCAACTGAAAAATCCAATACCTCTTTTAGTTGCTCTGCATTTGGATTGGAGAGGTATGGCAGCTGATCCTTGGTACTTTGTAGCTCATCCTCATGCTCAGAAGCAAGCATGACTGGTTGTGGCTTCTCCTTTGGCTCGAATGAAGCCAAATACCTGATTGGGAAAAGTCTAATCCGTTTGATATGCCCATAGCTCTGATTTTCAACTCCAAGAATGGAGTTTTCTTGCAGACCCACCTGAATGGATGATGTGGAAGCAATGGTAGAACCCTTCTGCCCTTTCTCTTCCTCCGATGAAGAACATGGAAGATTAAAGTCTTCCAATTTTGATTCCAAAGGGCTGCTATAAGATGCAGGCTGCTGCAAATGAATGCTCTCCTTCATGACAGCAGACTCTTGTGTTTGGAATGTGGATGATGAAAGAGAGAATGGTGAAAACTCAACCGGCTCTTCTCCATCAAAACAGTCCTCCAAATCTGACAGGTAAACTGCCTCATTGTTGTACTGCTGCTCATATGCTCAACTTCCTCCGTGGTGTCCTCTTGATGTGCAACCTGACCACCATGGTTTGCTTCACTCTCCAATATTGAGTTTGAGAGATCAAACTCCTTTTCAGTGCTAGAAATTGAGAGAGATGAAGTGGAAAGAAGAACTGAAGGTTCTCCTGTAACCTGCTTTGTGCTCAAAGCCCTTGGACCTGCACTTTTCTCCTCCACAGCTAGATTGTGCTCCTCTTCTTTTGGATTTGGAGCAGCTTCTCCTTCCTCTAATGTTTGAAGAGAATCTTGCTCTTGGTTGAACTCTTCCTCCAACATGAAGTTTGTCAAGTCAAACTCTTCAATTTGTTGCTCTAAAGGACAAGTTGGGACTGCAAGATCTTCTTCTCCAACAAAATCAATCCTCACCACCATTTGTTCTCCAACCCTAGCCTCTTTTGTAGGCTTAACCATCAAGGGGATCTTTGTCATCCCAAATTTGGTAGCCCAAACCTTCAAGTCATCTGTGATTTCTTTTCTGTTGGGCTCCTCTTCTTGCTGTCCTTGATGACTGATTTTTTCAATTCCTTCTTCCCCATATGAAATTGGGAATGCAAGAGGAGGAATGGGTTGAAACTCAACCGATTTTACACTTTTTTGTGGTGGTGGAGGCAGTGAAACCTCTTGTTTCTTTGGAGGAGGGGGTATTTCTGTTAGCTCTTGTGGAGGGGATGACTGTTTGGAAGGGAAAAGAAAAGAAGAATCGAGATGGGGTGGAAGACTAGGGGATGGAGGGATGGATTCAACACTTGGGACAACAGATGGAGGGTTTGAAATTTGACACTGCTGAAATGAAACAGATTGGGAAAGAGGAAAAGGAAATGCATGAGATGGTGTGCTTACCCATTGACAAGGTTGCTGAATACTTCTCTCATACACCTCTATTTCTTCAATCCACTTTGCAAGCAAAGGTAGCGTTGCAATCATGAAGTCAAGCTTCTCCTGAGGGTTGTAATGCCTTGGAAAAGGTCCCACCCATGGACAGGGTGCTCCACAACCGATTCCAAAAGCTTTCATTTGTGCTTGAGCCCTGGACTGCACCATCCCCTCCTCCATTTTTTGGATTTTCTCCAACAGACCAACATCTTCTTCTTCATTGTCTTCATTGCATGCGTACCCTTGCTCTTGGAAAGCTCCATAGCCAAACTGACTTTGGCACTGCTGTTCATATATGTAATATGCATGCTGATCTGGAGGATTTGTAAAACATGTTGGAAGTGGAAAATACTGCTGTTGTTGTAAATGTGAGTTCCATGATGGAAATGAAGTCATGGTTGCACAACTTCATGGAATGGAAAAGAATGAAAGGGATAGAAAGAAGGATGAATGAAAAATGGATGGAAATGAATGGAAAGGAAGGTCTCCAACTTCAGAGATGGTTGTTGACCAGATGGAGTCGCCAGATGTGTTTGCAAGTGCCTCCAAAGGCTGAAATCTTCACAGGAACACATCAACCTGCAAAAGATGAAGTGAAAGACCTCTAAGGTCCCACCGGGCATGCCAAAACTGTTGATGCAAAATCACAGCACCCCTGGACGCACATCAGGCTTCTAGGTTGATGTTCAGGCATCCAGTGTGATTACACAACATGGAAACCTCTCTCCAAGCGTGGGACTTGTAAAACCGAGAGAGGAATCTCCAGAGAAGGCTGGTTCCTGCTCCTAAACTACCTGCCACAAGCTATTCCAGTGCAGGCAAGCTAATCTAATCCTAATCTAACCATGCCAAGGAGACAGAGAGAGAGAGAGAGAGGAAAAAATAGCAAAAGCCTACACTAAAACGGTGATACAACAGAGAAGGAGAATGTTGGACATCTATCAAAACTGCCATGGGACAAAGAGAGGTGAGCAATGGGAAGGATGGACAGATGCATCACAGGCCCAAGGATAGATTTCACATAGAAAATGTCCCAAAACTCCATGAACACAGCTCCAAACCTGCAATGAAGAGAGGCAAGAAGAGGACAAGCAAAAACGAGGAAGGATGGATAGATGCATCACAAAACACGTTTTGTTGCTCCAGAAGTTTGCACAGAACATCATTCCATTAGTAAAAGGCAAAAAACGCCATTACAGAGCAAGGGAGGAGGTTCCAACTCCATTTTCAACCCTAGAGAAGAAAAGAAGGGAGGGCAGAGCAGAAAGAATGAACAACTTCTTTTTCAAAATGAGCCAAATCTGGCTTTTACATTGCATGGGTCGAGCCCAGGGGATAGAAAACGTGGGAAAACATGCAAGCCCATTCCTCATTGACTGCAGATGCATTAAATCAGCATGGAGGATCTTACCAACCCATACCCTGTCACTTTGAGTGATTTTGGAGGAGAATACGACCCATTTGTATTAATTTGGCCGCTAAAATGTCACTTCTGGCCGTGCAGAAGAAGAATGCGATCCATTAGCATTAAAACGGGTTGTTGAAAGGTCGCTTCTGGCCATTACCACACGTCAGATCCGTTTCTTGATTTTCTCTCTTCATACTACACCAAAACTTGAGGTTGATCCCAGAATCATGTAGAGTATCTCAACAGCTTTCCGTTGATATAAAGAACGTGGAAATCTGAGCTCTGGATCAAAAGATATGGCGATCTGAAGATTTAGGGCACGGAACAGACCAAGACAGATTTTGAAATATTTTCCCGCGCTTCGCCACCTAGACGACACGTGGCAGGCTCTGATTGGTCGCGTAATTCTCTCTCCTCTACCTTTTGGCGGGCTATCTTTTGAATTTTCCTTGTGGGCCCTTAACTGGGACACGTGGCACCATTTCATTGGTTCGGTTCAGCGCTCGATAACTCGCCCCTTTGACCTTTTGACTTTTTCTCCTATGAGGACACGTGGCAATTTCTGATTGGTCCTCGGCCCCTTCGGCTCCTTCGCGTACTTCGCCTCCATTTGTCCCGAATGTCCCTTTTGATTTTGGGCCCTTTGTGCTCATTTCGGCCGGTTCGGGCATTTCACGTCCATTTGTCCCAGATGTCCCATTTGATTTTGGACCCTCTGGACTCATTTCGTGTCGATTCGGCCGGTTCGCGCCTTTTTGGCCCGATTGTCCCATTTGATTTTGGACTGTCTGGCCCTTTTTCGCCCAGTTCGGCCGGTTCGCGCCTTTTTGGCCCAATTGTCCCATTTGCGTCCCTCTTAGCAGTTAGCCAATTTTTTCTCGGTCGAACCGGCATTTCGCACCCGCCACGTACTTTTGTCCCAGATGTCCCCCGTTGCTTTGCGGGCTGTTTGTGCTTACTTCGGCCGAGCCGGCCGGTTCGGGTACCTTTTTGTCCCAAATGTCCCGAACTGCCCCTAGGACTAGGACTTAGTCATTTTTATGATTTTTTCCTGGATCAACCTACTTGCCTTCTGCAACTTTTTTTCGCATTTTCTCAGAGCTTGCTCTTTTCCTCTCAGACAGGGAACTTAGAAAATATTTGAGGGGACTCAGAAAATATTTGAAGGTACTTTAGCAACATGATTTAGGCCCCGAATCAATCAATTTTCTCTAGGACTTGAATATTCTGATGCATGTTATCAAAATTACCCTGGGGGGTGAATTTTGGGTAACAGGTATTACTGGTCCACACTTTTTCAAGATACTGCAGAGTGGGTAGCTAAGTGCCAAGCATGCCAACATTTTGTTGGGCATGTGAAATTGCTTGCATTACCTCTAAAACCCATTTTAAATTGAAGAACCTTTCCAACAATGGGGAATGGATTTTATTGGTATGCTCAACCCAACTTCTAGTGCCAGCCATCACTACATTCTAACAACTACTGATTATTTCAGTAAGTGGGTAGAAGCCATTCCTATGAAGAACACCACTTTCGCCGAGGTGTGCAGTTTTATAAAAGAAAATATTGTTGTCGAGTTTGGCATGCCTAGTAAAATAGTACAGACAAGGCTCCGAATCTTTCTACTGAGGAGCTGGTTGACTTCTGCTACACTCATGGGATTCAGCTGGTACATTCCTCAAACTACTATCCACAAGGGAATGGCCAAGTTGAATCTAGTAACAAAAACTTGGTAACTATCGTGTACAAGCTAGTAACAGAAAATCAAAGGACTTAGCATAAGAAGTTATTTGATGCATTATGGGCTGATAGAATCACACCGAAGAGGGTGATAGGCATGTCCCCATTTCAGCTGTTATATGGTAGAGACACAGAGTTGTCTTTTACCTTGGAACTGCCTGCCCTACAACTTTTTAGAGCCTTGGAGGATTTTACATTCACGGATGCTATTGATAAAAGAATTATGTACCTGACTGAATTGAGGGAAGTACAAAATCAAATTTCTTTCATGCTATGGTTGACATGTTAGCATCAGTAGGACAAATGAGAAGAAATCTATAATGCCTGGAAAGTCATTTCCAGAATGTTTGAACTCATCTAACTGGGACCTTGGATGGGACAACACTTGAGAAGCAAAATTCCATGTTTTACTTACTGGACATCTCATTCACTAGTCCACAAGGTCACGTTTTGTGCATTAAGAAGGGTTCGCTAGAACCCATGAGCTTGCATCCGTCACTCAGCGAATGTGGTCTCTTAGACTGATAAGATTGCAGCATATACACCAATGGGTTAATGAAAAAGGCCTATGAACTCAAATCGGACGTGAGACAAGCGAGGAGGAAAATCATGTACTCCACATACCTTACCAACTTTGTTTGTTTTTCTTTGCATTTGAAAATGGACGAAAGTGTAGGATAGTTTGAATTCATCGGAGCACCATGCCCAAAATGGATCTCTAGAAGATGTAGAAGAAGGAGCCCAAAAATATCTGAATGCAAAGTGTGCAAGCTTATCCACGAGGCATTGTAACTAGATGAAGAAGAT
Organism: Taxus chinensis; assembly: GCA_019776745.2. Classification (NCBI taxonomy): domain Eukaryota; kingdom Viridiplantae; phylum Streptophyta; class Pinopsida; order Cupressales; family Taxaceae; genus Taxus; species Taxus chinensis. Next base: position 799,794,319 of record CM034146.1, read on the forward strand.
GTCCTCAGACGAAGCCGAATGGGTGTCTGTCATAACCAATCCGGGCACTATGATAATTCTTCACCGGGAACTCCTCGTGCTATGATTATTTACTAATGCACAGCCTTTAGTTTGGTGGATGTAATCTGGAAACAAAACAACAACATAACACAAGAATACCATCGACTATGATAAGACGGAATGATGACAAATCTGAAATATCAAAGTAAATTATAATATTAACATGAAATTGTTACAATCTCACCCATGAGGTACTTCAAGTGTTATTGACTTCACTTGCCTTTCACCAAGACTATGGGAGAAACTTTACAATTACACCTCTTAATGGCTTCTTCAACACACCTTTAAACTGATGGCTTCCTTCGCACACTTCCTACAATATTTCTCACTACTTCCTTCTATGCTAAATGAAGGGGGTGGCCTCTCTATTTATAGAACTTCCAGGCTTATCCATCTTATCTCTAAGATAGGATAAGAAATCCACTCTGACGAATCATATTCCATACCTTAACTCTTATCTGTACATGTAAGCTTATCTTTTAAGATAAGATAAACCTTATCATTTTACATGGGTTCCACATTTTTAGACTTTTTACAAATAAAATACACAAAATATTTATGACCTCACTCCTTGTCCTTATTACCAATATAATATTTCTAATTCCTAATCATGTAGACCCTACTTCTCTTATTACCCAAACTTTGACATTTTAACATTACTGGACCACTTACGACAAATATTTACTTTTTACAACATTCCTATTGTACTTTGACTGTTACCGTACTCCACATTATTGGCGGCACCGTACTAACGGCACTCGTTATCTTCTATCAGACGCTACTACTAATTATACTTAACAACATCCTATTCCTAATACATACATTAATGAAATAGAAATTATGGAGGAAAATTTTAGTGTCGACATCTTCCCCCTTCCTAGCTTCTACTCCGTCCTCGGAGTAGACTCTTCTGGTGCTTGGAAAATCTTCAACTTGTCGTGGTTGACCCATTTCATAATGGGAGTGCCATCCAATTCCTCCAGTCGGTACGTACCATTTTCATGCACAGCTGCTATTTTGTAGGGCCCCATCCATTTTGGAAGAAATTTTCTCTGTCTTCTTTTTTTGTATCTGGAATCATATACTAGAACCAAGTCATTCACATGAAATGGAGACCACCGGATCTTTTGATCAAAGTATTCCTTCTACTTCATTTTCTTCTTATGGCTTGTATCCTTTGCTATTTCTCTCATTTCCTCCAGCAAATGAAGATGTACCAACCTTTCTTTTACTGAATCACTTTCATCCATCCTTTCATTTTTCATAACTCTCACAGTGGGAATATCAAACTCAATAGGAAGAACTGGATCAATGCCATAGGCCAACTGAAATGGGGAGTATCCTGTTGCTGACTTTGATGTTGCCCTATATGCCCACAATGCTGCATGAATCCTTTTATCCCATTTATGTACCTGCAAGGCTGCATCTTTTGCTAGAATTTGACACAACACAAAATTTGTTCGTTCCACCTGTCCATTTGTGCTTGGCTTATATGTTGTTGCCTTCCTGTGCTTAATAGAAAACTTATTGACTAGGGCTTCTACCACCTCATTAATGAAGTGGCTTCCTTGATCTGTTACAATTTCTAATGGACAACCAAATCTGGTGACAATGCGTTCATACATGAACCTTGCCACTTCATCCATGGAAGTTGTTTTCAATGGCCTAGCTTCAACCCACTTGGTTAAATAATCTATGGCAACTACAATATACTTATTTTGGCGTGATGTAGTTGGAAGTGGACCTACAATGTCTATTCCCCACTTTTCAAAGGGACCAAGGGGAAGAATAGGGCATAATGGAGCTGATGAAGTCTTACGGTTACCATGTGTTTGACAAATATCACATGTCTTACAATAATTATAACAATCTTTAAAAAGAGTGGGCCAGTGATAACCTATATCCAAGATCCTTCTTGCTGTAAGTTGTCCAGAGAAGTGCCCTCCACATGTACCATTGTGGAATTCTTCTAGCAGTTCCTTCCCTTGATCACGTCCAACTGCCCTCTTGTACTGTCCATTAGGTCCTATTCGAAATAATACTCCATGCAGAATAGAATATGGACGACTGGCTTGAGTAATCTTTCTCTTAGTCTTTGCATTGGCACCATCAGGAAACTTGAATTCATTCAGATAATTCCAAATATCTATGTATTCACTAGGGATTGTGTCAAGGGATAACAATGCTGCATCGGGGAGAAATCATCATCATCACAAGATGATCCTAAACCAGCATAGGCTTGAGAGAGTGCATCTATATTGACATGCTTCTTTCCTGGCCTATCTATAATGTCAAATTCAAATTCTTGTAGCAAAATTATCCATCTTGCTATCCTCCCTGATGGGTTTAGGCTTATTTACAATATATTTTAGAGCCTGATGATCTGTTACAACTATAAATTTTTGCCTCCTAGCAAGTAATTTCTAAACTTCTTTACAGCAAAAATGATAGCTAGAGCCTCTTTTTCAGTTACAGTATAATTTACCTCAGCACTGCTCATTTGTCTGCTCCCAAAGTAAATTGGATGTTCATTCCCATTTTCATCCTTTTGGCTCAAAGTACTTCCTAGTGCTGCATCTGAGGCATCAGTGTACACAATGAATGGCTTTCTCCAATCTGGATTCTTCAAAACAGGTGAAGACACTAGGGCTTCCTTCAGTTGTCCAAAAGCTTCATGTGCCTTATTTCCTGGTTCATAAGTAACATCCTTCTTCAAGAACTGGGTTAGTGGCTGTGCTATCTTTGAGAAATTCTTGATGAACCTTCTATAGTAACCCACATGGCCTAAAAATGATCTCAACTTACTTCTATTAATAGGAAATGGTAAATCTTTGATTTTTGAAACTTTATCAGGATCAGTATCAATACCATCTCTGGATACAACATGCCCTAACAAAACACCTTTAGAACATCCAAAGACACACTTTTGTAGGGTTTAGTGAGGCTTGTGCTTCATCTAACCTTTGAAATGTTGTCTCCATTTGGTGCAGGTGGTCCAACTTGCTCCCATAGATGCAAAAATCATCCAGAAATACTCTGATGAAGGTCCCAATGTAGGGTTCGAACACCCTATTCATCAAACGCTGGAATGTTGCTGGAGCATTACACAACCCCAAAAGGCATAACTCTATAAGCAAACGTTCCCCAAGGAGTGGTGAACGTGGTCTTCAGCTCATCTTTCTCTGCTATACGAACTTGGTTGTAGCCGCTATATCCATCAGCAATACTATAACACTCCTGGCCAGCTACTTCGTCCAAGATCTGATCTGAAACTGGAAGAGGGTAATGATCCTTCTTTGTTGCCTTATTGAGCTTCCTGTAATCAACACAAATGCGTAGCTTCCCATTCTTTTTTATTGAGATCACAATGGGAGAAACCCATTCTGAATTCTCCACAGCAAATATGAATCCTGCATCAAGCAACTTATCTATTTCTTCTTTTACAGTCTTGGAAAAATTAGGATTCATTCTATATGGCATTTGCTTTATGGGCTTAGCACCATCTACCGGCTCAATAGAATGTTCTACCCAACTTACTTGACGGAGTTCCTTGCAATCAAAAGTGAATAGGTGTATGTACCTTCGAAAGAGCTGGAGGTAGGATTCCTTCTCACTCTCCATCACAGCATCACCAATCTTTATTTGTTGGAGACGATCATCAACTTCTTCTTCAGATAATTTTATGGGGTCATGAGTTGGTGTGACTGGAAGGATATCCATGACTGAAACATCCACCTCGCTTTCTTCATCTTCAGTGTCCACTTCACTGGTACTAGAGTAATCAAAGGATGTCCAATCATTAGTTTCATCACTTGAATCCACAAGTTCTGCTTTATGATGTCGAGGGATCACATTTATCTTCACCCTCTCTCTACCACGTCCAAGTGTCATGAAACCTTCATTCCAGTAGTTTCTTGCATGAACTCTCCTTAGCCATGGTCTTCCCAATAGCATTGGGTACGCAACAGTACCATTTTTCATCTCCTGAAAGTCTACCACACATACAACACCCATAACAGATATTGCCACATTTGAAACTACACCTTCTGGTTTAGTTTTTCCCTTATTTAATGACCTTAACATAAGTGTTGAAGGGCGATCAATTTTTAAACCCAACATATTCATTATAGACTCGGTCATTACATTAACTGTAGCACCTCCATCAACTAAGACATCATGAATTGAAATACCATTACATAATACCTCAGCTTGTGGAGCATAGGGATCCGCCTCTGCCTCCAAAAAAGGGACCTCAACCTCCTTCCTTCTTCAAGCATTGAGTCCACCTCGCAACTCCTACCTCTTCTCAGAATACATAGCCAAGAGTTGACCATATGTAATATTTGCAGGCCTTTTGGACAGATCTTCCAAGATGGAGTATGGTCCTTGCCCCTGTGAAATCAGAAAATCCTGCACACCCAACTTTCTTCTCCTATGTTTCTTACTAGTTTCTTCTTTCATCTTCTTAGAATCATTTCCATCTTGATTATCTTTTTCTTTCTTTCTTTTTGTTACAAACACATCTACTTCATTATTTCTGCTCTTATCTACTACATCAAAAGAATTCACAGGTACTTTTCCTTTATCATTATCTCCTTTACCAGATGTAGAAGCTCTATCTGGACAATTATACTTATAATGACCCTTTTTATAATAACCATAACATACGACTTCAGAAATATTTCTTTTTGGACCTCTATCTCCTCCCTGAGAACTAAATTCTTTTACTTGAAGAAGATTAATAGTTAACTGACCCATCTTTTTGAGCAGATCTTCATACTCAGTAGATGTACTAGGAGAAATATTTGTGCTCACCGGGAGTGGTTGTGGATTCTGGACCAAAGGCGCTGGTGTAGACTCTACTTTAGCCACAATTTCTTTGGGCTCCTCTTCCATGCTTTCTTCTTGCCTTCTTGCAATCTCCTTTGCTTGTTCAATGGTAGCTGGGCGGTCATACTTCACTTGTTGTCTAATCTCTGGCTTCATCCCAAGAATGAAGTGCTTACAGAGGAGATTATCCACGCCATTCATCAACCTATCCGCTAATCCTTCCTTCCGGATCTGGGCATCAAGCTTCCTCCTTAGCTCTAGAACACGAGCATGATAATCCCTTATCTTCTCCTTCTCTCCTTGGGATAGCCTTGTGATCTCGATCATGATATCTGCATATTTCTGTTGTTCACCAAATTCTTCAAGAAAAATTTCAGTTAATAAATCCCATGAATTTTTCACATTATCACCTAGTGTTTCAAACCACCTAAGTGCTGAACCATCCAAAAAGGTAGGAAAAAATTCAGTCCATTGTTCCCTTCTTATAAGGCCATTACAAATACAAGATCATTTAAACTCTTGAATGAAAGAAGAAGCATCTTCATTAGATTGAGCTGAAAAAATAAGAATCTTTCCCATTTTCAAAAGTAACCACCGTGAAATACCAACCCACAAGTACAATTAACAAGACTTATGTGCACAAATAATTGGAATCACTATACTAGAAAGTGACTTTACACCTTTCTACAATAAAATAGAAATGACCACGGTAAACTATGGTAAAGCTTGACTTACTGCGGTAAAAACTGACTTTACTGTGGTAAACACTATTCACGGTAAAAAGTGAAGTTACTGTGGTAAATACTATTCACGGTAAAAAGTGACTTTACTGTGATAAATACTATTCACAGCAAAAATGACTTTATCATGGTAACTACTATTCATAGTAAAAATGACTTTACCATGGTAACTACTATGCATAGTAAAAACAAGGTTACCCTCCAATTAATTTTTGACTAAGTGGGAATATCTCTCCAGAAAATCCACCAACGAGGAATGGTCCCGACAACGGAACCAAAATGTCATCACCAATCCGGCACTATGATAATTCTTCACCGGGAACTCCTCGTGCTATGATTATTTACTAATGCACAGCTTTTAGTTTGGTGGATGTAATCTGGAAATAAAACAACAACATAACACAAGAATACCATCGACTATGATAAGACGGAATGATGACAAATCTGAAATATCAAAGTAAATTATAATATTAACATGAAATTGTTACAATCTCACCCATGAGGTACTTCAAGTGTTATTGACTTCACTTGACTTTCACCAATACTATGGGAGAAACTTTACAATTACACCTCTTAATGGCTTCTTCAACACACCTTTAAACTGATGGCTTCCTTCGCACACTTCCTACAATATTTCTCACTACTTCCTTCTATGCTAAATGAGGGGGGTGGCCTCTCTATTTATAGAACTTCCATGCTTATCCATCTTATCTCTAAGATAGGATAATAAATCCACTCTGACGAATCATATTTCATACCTTAACTCTTATCTGTACATGTAAGCTTATCCTTTAAGATAAGATAACCCTTATCATTTTACATGGGTTCCACATTTTTAGACTTTTTACAAATAAAATACACAAAATATTTATGACCTCACTCATTGTCCTTATTACCAATATAATATTTCTAATTCCTAATCATGTAGACCCTACTTCTCTAATTACCCAAACTTTGACATTTTAACATTACCGGACCACTTACGACAAATATTTACTTTTTACAACATTCCTATTGTACTTTGACTATTATCGTACTGACAGCGCCGTTATCTTCTATCAGATGCTATTACTAATTATACTTAACAACATCCTATTCCTAAGACATTAATGAAATAGAAATTATGGAGGAAAATTTTAGTGTCGATAGTGTCCCCAGATTTCATCCTAAAATCTTTGACTACCCTATCTGAAAAAAAAAATTACTTTTAAAATAATGGGTGTTGTTTTGTGTTTTTATTGCCAAAACTTTCTTGTATTGCATCAAGATATTCCAAAAGAGCCACATTAGCCATTTTCGCCAAATACCCAGATGCCCAAAATTGTTATATTTTGTCGTCGGGATTTGTCTACAGGAAATTTGTATTTAATCATTTTGAGCCCTGTTTGAGGCTATTTGTGCTCCATTTTAACTCTGTTGTGATCGTACATATTTTTATTCCTATATACCAGCAGGGTTTTAACCAGGAATAAGTTCTGGGCTTTATTTGTGACTTTTGGTAACGTTTTGTGTTTTTGTGTTTTCCCGTTTCATTTTCTCTGAAATTTCTCTAGATCAATTCCTTTGCTGGTTTGCCCTGATTCTTGGCCTGGAGTAGCTGGAGATAACATATGTATGTTGTGCTAAAAGGAAGTCGCTATCAGAGGTTTGGTTCACTAGGAAAAGATGAAGTTGTGCACCAAAAAGCCTCTTTTAGGCTGGCTTCATTTTTGGAAAAAGAAAAATTGAAGTGGATCATGGAAAAATTAGAAGCAACAGGTAGGTGGGAATTTTGTACCTGCCTAGCAAGGTACTTTTTCCCATGGAGGCAATGCCACTTAAGTGACAATGGGAAAATTAGAGGCAACAGGCAGGTGGGAATTTCTTACTTGCCTTGCACGATAAAAATTCTCATTATGGAATAAAAGAAATATCACTTAAGTGAATCATGAGATTTTATTGCCTACCTTGCAGGGTAAACAATCCCATTATGAAAGTCAAATGACTTAAGTAAATCATGGGATTTTCAGGGCTACCTTGCAGGGTAAATAATCCCATTGACATGTGATTCTTAAAAATAGAATTCTTTATGTCAAAAAGTGTGCCCCCTTTGGAGAAGTAATGGCAGCCTTTAAATTGATTAATTTAATTAATTATTCACCCAAAATAGGCACCCAGGCTTGTGGAAAAGTCAACAAGGTTAAAGGACAAAAGGTGGATGAAAATAGACTATTCTAAAATTAAATAAATTTATTTATTTAATGACATCCCCTTTATGTCAAAAAGTGTGCCCCTTTTGGGAATGAAATAATACTTTTTAAAGTATTAAATGATTAAATTAATTCCTATTTTCAGTGGCTAAGGTCAAAGCATACTGTGACACTTGAGTTAACTAGAAGCACAAGTCCAAAATTAAATAAATTTAATTTATTTAATGGCAGCCATAAGCATACACAAAATAGGCGCCCCATTTGAAGAATGAAGCTTAGTAATTAATTAATTAATTGCCAGTAATAGAAAAGGCATTAATTAATTATAGAATCACAAGGGTTATATAAGCAAGGGCTGCCATAAGGATGAATTAATTAATTCACAGGTAAAGAAGTGCAGCCCAGAGGAAAAGTGCGCCCCATTTGAAGAGGATTTTTGCGCAAAAAAAGGTGAAATCAATGTTGAAAGCTTCCAATTTTGGCGCACAGGTTAAAGTGAGTTAATTTGTATTTGGATAATTTTTTGCATTAGTGATACAGGTGCTCAGGTGAAGTTGGAAAAATTCATGTTCACTTTGCATGCAAACAAAACATCAATTAATTGTTCTGGTTACATTAATTAATTGCAGGAATTCATTACAGGTGCTTTACAAAAGAAAAAGAGCTTTAATAAATGTCCAATACATTGAATATATCCTTTGAATATGAAGAATTATCTAGATCTGCACCAGTTTTGAAGAATTTAGGCCAAATAAGAAGAAAAAGAATTGTTCAGACAAAGATAGAAAAAGCCATAGCAAAGGGGGACGAAAAAGAAAGCACAACGGATTCATTCATCACTTCCAAATTTGTAGACATAGAAGACACAGATCTAGGTCCGAAACCTCTTTCCAAATTGTTTGATAGATCCAGAGTAGGAAAGACTTCACTCATGCATGCTGTTAAAGTAGTGGAATTATTCGAGCTGTAGCCTTTCCATACACAACCCAGTTGCCAAAGTTTGTTATGGAGTGTGCTAGATCTTACCATCCTTCATCCATATCAGTGCGAGATGCTATGGGGAAAAAAATAATTCAGTTAGACGCAGAGTTCATCAATTATTGTTTGAAGATTTCGACGCAAAAGGTGGTGACTTCTATTAGCATTCAGGATGCCGGTAGTAGGTGGGAGAAATATAGAGTTGACTGAGTGAAAAAATTGAACAACAGATACATGAAGAAGCCCAGATCTCCTTCTAAGTTCCCAAGAACTCTTCTGTGGTCCAATCTTGTTTAGGAGGTAGATGATATTGTCAATTTTTTATGCAGGATTAATGGCGAGGCGAATGCTCACACTTTCCGTACATGGATGTATGCTTTCATCAGGACCATTGAAGTCAATAAGGTTGATTCCATAATCAATTGGTCAGAAATCATTAGTGACAACATTGATGAGCAACTCCGAAATGTGAAGCATACTTTCAGCTTCAAAATGACTTCCTAGTTGGTGTACGCTATAGCTTCACAAAGCATATTCTCCAAACTGGATAGATGTGGTGTTTTTTCTAAGGACCACATTTTTGAGTGCTACCCACAACTTATTATACCTACGTATGAGAAATATTTCAAAGTATTCAATGACATATTCCTCTATGAATTCATTTACAGCTAGACATGGACCTAAAGGCCAACAGGGTGAGCAAGGAAGTGGGGGAAGCTGTATCCAGAATTGGCAATCTATTCATTCAGTTTTTAGATTTCACATACCTCAGGGTTATTGGCTTTTCTGGAGAACTTGTTAAGGTTCCCAGATATCCAAATGATAGATTGATCACCATGGAGCTGAGCAAACAACTTGTGGAGATACATGACCTTCAGTTGAAATGGCACAAGTCTATGGGCTTCTTCCCGATCACTATGGGAAATTATAGCTTCCAGATCATTCAATGAGCTTGAGGGATGGAGATGGAGATGTTATCCAAGTATGTGTAAGAGTTCTTCCTGGCATGACTGAACTTTGATCCATTTAGAGTAGCTAGGAAGATGATCTCCCAGGAGTACGCATATGTGCCTTCATTAGAGGATTTCTGGATGAAGTGCAAAAGTGAGTACGAGGTTAGAAAGAAGGATTTCAGCAGGCTATCAACATGGAAAGTGTTCGAATTTTGACTAGCGTGGATAGTTGTGGATCTTAAAGATGATAGGAATGTGTTACTTGACACTTACCATCAAATGGGAGGAGATAGAGCTATCATTTATAATAACTTAGGGCACTCCAATACGATTGAGGAAAGGTCTGGTGCTGTTCTAGTGAATACATCAAACTGGTTGCTGACAAAGGGATACTTCCTTGATGAAGTATTGATGAATCAAGTCATGAGAAACTTCGGTGCAGGATGTTCCCTCAAAAGAAAGCACATAGGAGAAAGTAGCAAAAGGTTTGAGAAGTTGAAAGTACACAGAAGATCTCAATCAAAGGAGAAGGTCACTTCCATGGCTATGACTTTAGTTCCAGCTTCTCCAGCATCAAGTACTTCACCGACTTTTGCACCGCAGTAGGACACTTCTATGCCTCCACTAAATCTAGAAACATTCATCTTCACTCCTCAGCTACTCCATTCATCATCTGTTCCAGAAGAGACATTGAAGCTTCAGATGGTGGAGTTTGAAAGAGCTTTTTCCTTGGATGATTCAGAAGATGACAGCCATAACACTGTAGCACTTTCTAAAGGAGAGGAAACAAAGTTTAAGATAGTAGTGCACTCAACGACTTCTCATTCTCTGAGAAGTAACTTCTCAGAATGGTTGGCTTCGCAGTTGGTTCCAGAAGCTAGAGTGGAAATGAACTTGGAGGAACACAACTTGCAGCTACTCCAGAGTCTAGGCAGAAGAGATAGAAAACCTAAAGTTGTTAAGGTAAATTCAAGGTTGATCATCGAGGAGTTGGGGCAGAAGTTTGCTGAGATGTCAATTCCAGCGGAAGGAAAGGAGGATGAACTCATGGAAGAAGATGTAAAAGTAACCAGAGTACCCCTCAGTCAAGCCACTACAGAAGGATTGAAACAAGACACACAAAAATTGATAAATGCTCTATTCCTTAGGCTTGACAGAGAAAAGGAGGAGAAATATGAGCTTCAGAAGCATGTGTCTCATTTGTGTGAGATCATAGAAAAGGTTGCTAAATATTCTACTCATCCCATTTCAGAGTAGGTGAGTGATCATCTTATGCAGGAGATGGAGGATGCAAGTAATCAAGTGAAAGCTATTAACGAATGAAAGAATCTGATTATTAGTCAGGATTCTGTAAAACTTGGAGAGGTGCCTACCCCCCTAAAGGTTATGAATGATGCAGCAAATTAGCTGAAGCAACTGGTGACAAGCATAGTAGATATGAGCACAGTTGCTGAGAGTAACCTGAGTACTTTGGCCAAAATCAACAAACTATTGGGAGATGTATTGGTTACAAAGTAGATTGTATCAGATGGATCAGTTGAGATGGGGAAGCAGCTGGAGTTTGTAGTATCTTTCCATTTGGAGATCTGCAGAGTTTTGCTAAAGAGGATATAGGCACTTGAAAGTAAGACATCATCCTTACCATAAAATATTATTTCTTTCACTAAGGAAGAAGTGGTCAGAGATGTTACTTCATACATACGGATCATTCCTAGCAGAGTGCCTAATTCCCTAGAAGGGTCTCTTCTTATCGTACAAAAGAGAATTAATGGAGCTATTAAGCCTTTCACAATGAATTTCATTAGCAGACTGGTGGCACTACAGGCAGATATTGCGAGGTTTAGGCTGAGCTTAGAAGATGTGGCAACATGTATCAAGGTGTTGAATGAAGGATTACTGCAGTTCAAGACAAAAAGGAAGCGGTGGCTAAAACAGATGGGAAGATGTTGAATCACATGTTCGACAAGTATATCTAATATCAGAACAAAAAGAAGACATAAATTTTACAGTTGGCTTGACTTCTTCTTCTATTCTTTCTTCATCTTTTTTCCACGTTCCTGGATGAAATTGTAAAACTTTAAAGTTATTGGTTTTTAAACCATTACTTAAAGTTATGTGGAACAATTCTATTAGTTAAGTGATACATGTGTCACTTATGGAGAAGTTAGTGGAGAATGATTTCCAAATCTCATCTTTACTTGTTGTTTATGTTTCAGTTCAATTGAGTTTCCCATTTGTACTTTCCCTCCTACATTTTATAAGTAAGAGAAGAACCTTCGGGTTAATGATCAGAATTTGTAAGCAGCAACCTTGTGTTTCAGAATTTGTGCTGAAACCCTTGAGAGCCACTTGAAGAAAAGGAATATATAGGAGCTGATTTATAGAGAACTTTGTGTCACGGTGTATTGTGTTTCTAGATTTTATATCTTAGATCTTTTAAATAAAGTTTGTGTTATTTTAGATCTAGATCTAGAGTTACCTTTTCTTATAATTCTATGTTTATATCTATTGGTTTCTTCTATGTGCATGAAATCAACTCTGTTATGTATCGATTGGGATGCACATCTTCCCCATTTCTTCTTTGTGTTTATATAATTCCCTTTCCCTTCTTCTATAAATATTTCAATTCTTTAAACAACTGCTTACTACAGAACTGTATAGCTATGGTTCATGAGCTGAATAGTTAAAGTAAAACCCCATATAGATACTAGCATATTTTAATTGATAAATCTAACATGGGAGCCTCACTGGTAAATGAGGGAGATTTATCTCATAAATGTCTAGGTTTTATGCTATGCAGAAAATCCAGCCAACAGGAACCAACCATTTAGAATATGGATATTCACCTCACACTTAATACCCACAACCAGTGAGGTGTCTCAATTGTATATCCATAGAAGTTAGGAAGGAGAAAGATAGAAATTTTTTTTATTCCTTGGATAGGGTGCACTTCTGCTAGATAACACTTCTCAATACATTTTTTTATTTTCAATCTCCTAACCATCGCATTCATAATTTCCCACTTAGCATGCTAAGCATGCTAATGCTCAACCCAATGTTGTGATGCAAAATGCCGCATATGAGGAATGGACCACTGTGAAAAACAAGAAGGGTGTAGGGGATAAATCCACTTCTATGCCCCCCCCCCACCCTCTTCTCATCAATAGTAAATTCTTCCAACCATGCCACCTGCTTTACCACATCCCACTCAGCCATCCATGCCCTTACAGAGCCAACCTACTTGTCCTCCACAACAACAATAACATGGGATGGTTGTTACCACATCCATCTCCTAACTTCGTTCCCAAAGTGCTCATAGGGATAACTCTTTGGAATAATTTGGGCCAAACGGGGCTAAGCATCGCACCATTCCAATTGATTAACCTAGTTCAAGCCAACTTGTCTTTCTTTCCAACAGCTTTAATATTTTGAGTTCAGAAGATGAATTGCAGGAGGGGCAAGGGAGCTAGTTATGTCTGAAATCCCATGAATTGTCTCTCATGGAATATTAGAGGGCTCACATAATCCTCCCAAAAATATTTTGTGAAGCATGTTTGTCATTTAATTGGTAATTTAGATATTATTTTTTTGTAAGAGGTTAAAGTTACTAGTTTTCTTCTTTATACTTCATTAATGCTCATTTCTTTGAATATTACGCATCTTTATTCTGCTCATTTGGAAGGAAAAGGTGGTGTTTCTATTTCTTTTTCCCCTAAATTTTGTGGTATGGTCTCTGCCACAGGTCATGATCCTCATAATCGGGTCATGTGGGTTATTTTGGACATTAATGGCTTTTCTCTTGGTGTGCTAAATATTTTATGATCCTGACGATGGCCAGGAAAGGTCGGCATTATGGTGTTGGTTAGGAGATAATTTACCTTTTTCATATTGTTTGTTCTACATTGATTTTAATACGGTTGAACATCCTTAGGACAAGATGGGGACCCTTCTGATGTATTGATGTGTTGGAGATCGTGAAGCATGGTTATATTTAAAAAGAAGATGGAATCTTAAAGACCCACTTTACAAAAGGTGGCATGACTTGTCAAAATTGGTTTACATGGTCAAATTTTCAAGAAGGATTGACATGTGTACTTAAAAGGATAGATCATGTCATGATATCTCAGAAACAGGTATTTTATGTAGAAACTAATGGTTTCTCTTAGATTACCACTTGGTCGTACATTCTCTTGTTAGATCATACCCCTATTTCTTTCAAAGTTACGTTGGGTGGGGTCTAACTAAAGGTGTCAAATAATCAATTATATATAAACGTTTCTCTTGTGAGTCATCCGAGGTCCTGTCTCTTATTGCCAAAGTATGGAATATGGCTCCACGTACGCCATTTGCGGCCAACTTGGTGTCTTGGTGGAATGATTCTACTCAGTGGAATGCTAAATTTATTCACCATTTTGGCAAGTAGGTTTCCCAAATTCATAAGAGGGCTAATGCTGCCCTTCACCAGGAATTTCAAAGAACTACTCTACTTCTAGAATCTCAACCTTTTTATGTGGGAATTCATGTTTGGGTTACACACCTCAGACATCATTTAAAGATCACATAATATCATAAGGCCAAGGGTGCTTAGGTCCACGCTCAGATTCATTGGTTTAAAATTGGTGATCAGGCCTCCAAAAGATTTTTAAAATCCCTCAGATCTAAATTGCTAAAGATCAAATTAAGGTCATTCAACATGCCCATGTGTAGGTCACAACCATCCCAGATATTTTTGTAGCATTTTTGGACCACTATATGCTGGTTTTTCAGGACCAAAATCCTTTACCTAAGATTCAAGAAACACTACAACAATGTGTTGATATTTTCCCTTGCAAGATGACTCAGCAATAAAGGAAACATTATGATGCATCTCTTTCTTTAGAAGAGATTCATGGTGCCCTCTTGTGTCTTGCTGACGATAAATCTCCTTGTTTAGATGTATTTCCATGTGAATTCTATAAAGTTGATTCACATATTGTTGGTCATGATATGTTAAGGGTTTATCAAGAAGCTTTGTGAAACCAGTCTATGGGAGATGTTATTAAAAAAGGATATATTAAGTTTATCCCTAAAGCTAGGAATCTAGATTTTATCACTAACTAGATGCCCATTACTCTTCTCAATGTTTCCTACGAGATTTAGGCTAAGGCTATCACCATTCACATTACTTCTCTTCTCCCAACGATCATGTGACCTGAACAATCCAAATTTGTTAAGGCCGTTATGTTTTGGATAACCTTATAGCTATCTGGGAAGGCATGGAATGGGCCCAAAATTCTCTGTACAAGGGGATTTTTTAAAAAATGATTTTGAGAAGGCTTATGATCGAATTGAATGCCCATTAATTCCTTTTATGCTTTGTGTATTGGGTTTTGGCCCTTTTTTCTCAATGTTGTTCGTACTTTATTTGCAAGCTCCTCTTCTTGTCTTATTATTAATGGTCACCAGTCTCCTTATGTTGGATTGTTTCGATCCATAAAACATGATTTCCCTCTTGCTATGGCTCTTTTTGTTTTAACTATTAATTATTTAGGGTATCTCATTATAGACAGAGTGGGGTGTGGGTGAATTTGTATCATATTTCTCCCTGATCACAAGACTCGGCTCATTAATGGCCACTTCACAAATGAATCCTTTTTCACTCTAGTTTAATCTGAGGAGAACATACAAGAGACCTTCTCTTGCCTTGTGACTTTTTGCAAAGATTCAGGATCTAATGATCAATTTGTTAAATCTTTAGGATTCTTCCAAAGTTCTTGGCCAATCCTTGATTGGTCGGCATCTTACCCCTAGAAATGGATTCATCGAGGAGAAAGATTTCTATTTTTGGGTATCCCCCTTTTCTTTTGACAATGAGTCTTCCACTTTATGGCAGTTTTTCATTGATCAGGTTAAACATAATGTGAAAAATTGGGTCTCTCAACTTTTGTCCTTGGTTTGGAAATTATAGGTGTGTACTAAGATCCTAACTACTACTTAGATTTATTATGCAACTTGTTGGTGTCCTTCTCAAGATTCCTTCGAAAAATTTGCCAAGTTATAAAGGGACTATCTTTGGTCGAGTTACAGATAGGGAGGCTTCCACTGGGTGGCATGGAAGATTTTCAAACTTCCATGAGACCAAGGCAAAATGTGTATTATTGATGTGTAAATACAAAGCATCTCTCTTTGTGCCGAGTGGGTTGTCCATAGCATCCATGGTAACAAAGCTTGGAAAATTTTATTACGGCACTATATTTCTTATGGATCTCCATATGGTAAGAAATATTGGAAGAATAATTGTTTTCATACTTTATTAATTACTAAAGTTCCTGTTAAAATACCTAGTACCTTTGTGGTGAAGAGCATCTAGAAAATTTTTTGGACAGTGAAATATTTGATGTGATAGGTTGGAGATGGCTTCTATTCTAGACTCTCTTTTAATGATCATAACATCTGTTGGTCATTGGTTTTTTCATCAGACAACTTTCCTCTTACGAAACTTCCTAATATCAAGGATTTGAGGCTTTCTAGGAAAGGCATTTCCACTATCAAAGATCTAGTTTCTAGTAGAGATTGGATGCCTTGGCTAGAACTTAAACAAAATTTTCAATTATCTAATTCAGACCTTCCTTCCATTTTCAAAATTTAGTCTCTCATGTTAGATGTGATGTTACACAAACTTGGGATTCAACCACCTACTTCTTGGTGGAAGGATTAGAGATGGAATGTGGATATTCCTTTTCTGAATAATAATTCAGGGGTTATTTATTCTCTTATTTCCCCTATTTTGCTAGCTATTGACAAGCTTAATACTAGATGGAACCTACATTCTGCCTCTACCACCTGGATTTTCCACCTCCATCATGCTTGGATTCCCTTGTTTGATCTGAAGTTGAATTTATTTCTCTGATGCCTTATCTACCAAGGCCTCCCCTTATGGGAATGGTTAAGCCACATTGTCTTCCCCAACCCCAAATTCCCCTATTGTGGTAACATTGAATCCTTTAAGCATGTTTTCTAGCTCTGCCTCCATGCTCAAAGTGTTTGGCATGTTTGATGTTGGATACACTCCCTTTTCCAACCTTATCATCCTAATTTTTTTATTGGAAGACTACTTTATTTGGATATTATGTTAATTGGCCAACTTACATTACTTCTATTTAGAATTTTTTCCATTATGTTATTCTCTTCCAACTCCAAAAGACTAGGAATAATGCTTTATTTTAGCAAGTGAGCTCACTTGGGGGATTTCTGTGGAAATTATTTCTTCTGTGTGTATGTAGATCTAGGCCCAAGCTCAGAAAGTGGCTCTCGAGTTTTCTCACCTTCAGCAGATTCTTAATCATTGGGTAATGCATCATGCACCATGAGTCAAATCCCTCCTGATGATGATCCACATCCTCCACCTCCTACTCTGCCACCCAGATTTCATACCCACACTCACAGCCACTCTCAGAGAGATCAATTTTCTCCTCTGTGGGCTCACTCTGGACCTTCCTCTTTTGAGTCCAGGTGTAGCCCTCCTCCACAAGGTAAAGTTGTCACTAGTTCTTCAAACTGGGGTTCTCTTCCTGGGGGATCTCTTAGGTTTGGCGATTCACCTCCACTTGGTTGGGGGATTATGGTACTACTTAGAGTTCATTTTTCGGATCAGGATGGATGGATGGTTGACCCCCTACTGATGAGCCTCATACACTCAGCTTCATTCCTCCAAGAGATGATCCACCACCACCTTTAAGTGTCATTGCTCCATGTGCTCAGCATTTCCTTAATGTAGTCTTTGTTTTTCTTGGTTTCATTTTTCCCTTGTGGCCTTTTTTGTAGCCTTCTTGGTTTTTTTAATTTTTCCCTTTGGGCCTTATTGGATTTTGTGTCGTGTTCTCTGTCGGCCACCCTTTACTATGTAATAATTTATATTATTATGTTTATAATATAAA
Organism: Taxus chinensis; assembly: GCA_019776745.2. Taxonomy (NCBI): domain Eukaryota; kingdom Viridiplantae; phylum Streptophyta; class Pinopsida; order Cupressales; family Taxaceae; genus Taxus; species Taxus chinensis. The sequence continues at coordinate 799,811,985 of CM034146.1, forward strand.
GGCTATTCTAATAGAAAAATTATATTCTATGAAAGGGTAATGATTCTATCTATTTTTCTACAAGTGTTTTTTCATTTACTTACAATGATCATCTCATCAAATTTCCAACATTTTACTCTTTACAGTTTCCACAAAAAAATTGGTCAAAGTTAGGTGTCCCCAAAAACATACACAAGAGCATGCCTTGATATTAATATACAAAAGTGTTACAAAAATGGGGGTGACTAGAAAAATCATGGTCTACTAGCCACAAAATCTCATGAAGGAAAGGAAAATTTTCCAAAAGGAAACCGAGACAAATAATTAGAAAGTCACATAATTAGGCACATGGAGTAGCAACACTAGGTGGAGGAGAATAATCCTTTAGAAGGATGAATGCCCCCTAATTCGGCTCCTTCGACAGAGGATAAATCATCCAACCATCATGATCTATCATTTGAATATTCATAGGCACCATGATAACCCATCTAGGTGGTGAAGAACCTCTAAAAGTGGATCTCCTAGGAGAGTTCTAGTTGGAGGAGCTAGCCACAACCTTTCCTCAAGGTGGTAAACTCCACCTGTGTCTAGAGTTAGTTGGAGTAGGACAACCCCAAGGATGAGTCATATATTGGTTATGAGAGTGACTTCTACAATGTGGCACACATCCTTGAATAAGGGCACATGCATCCTCTAGAGGAACCTGAATCATGGTGTAAGGGGAACTCCCCCAGTGATCTAAAATCTACTGTAGGTATGGAAATTCCAATGCCACTTTATGCGATTAGGCCTGGATCTACATAGTCAAAGAAGAGATGATAGCCACTTTTTCTATTAACAATTAGCTCCAAAGTAATCTCGTATTGCTGAAAAATAACATTATTTCTATCTTTCCACAAATGAAAGAGAATATCATCCTAAAAATACTCCATATGTAGATAATACAACAATGATGATTAGCAGAGTCACCAAAGAGGGAAGCTTTCCAATTAAAAAATCCATAATGGAAGGGAAGGAAGAGAGAGTGTATCAAATTCCAAGCAAATTGGGCCCAACGACAAGTACAAAAAGCATGTTTAAAAGACTCGCGATGACCACAACAAGGGAATTCAGGATTGGGGAGGCTAATATGACTTAACCACTCTCCCAATAGAAGACCCTAATAAATGAAACACTAAATAAATAAATAAATCTTGGGTTCAAAATTGGGTTTCCAAACTTTGTTGAGTATTTGAAGCTAGGTGGATACAGGGGAGTTAAGGATCTATCATGCATTAATATTTTCAATGGTAGGAGATAATGGGGACAAAATATTATAAATCACATCAGACTAATAGTTAAAAAAGGAATATCTATGTTATATTGCCATTCCCACCAATAGGATGAAGGAGGTTGCAAACCGAGCTTATGAAGCATAACATCAGTCATCATTTCTTGAATTTTAAACATAGACGGAAGATCAAAATTGATCAAATAAAATTTCCATTTTATGTTGTGCCGTGAAATTCAATCTCTCTAGGAAACAAGGTATCATATGGTATTTATGCCATTATGAGAAAGCCAAAGCGCCTTGATATTATGAACTTCATCCAAGGGGACATTATCACTGGTAAAGATAGGAGACAACTAGATGTTGTCATCATTAAACAAGATCCATGTTGGTGCTCAATCTAGTCTCTTGGATTGAGCTAGTCTTTTTCTAAAGTCTCTATAAATCTAACTATTATGTGTGTTTCATATTGCTCCCCGTGCTTTAAAGTCATTATGAGTAAGGGAGAATTATTGATTTGTAAGAAATTTTGTGCCTTGACATAATAAAAGAAGGGATTTAGAATAAATGTTGGATAAGTGCTTTAATAGACTGGTTAATCAAAGTATGAAAGATTCAAACTTGCAAGTGATCAAGACTATGTCTACATCTTTTGCAAAAATACAAAACCTACAATCAAAACTGAATGTGATTCAAATTACTTATGAAAATCCATGAATCTCTAAAGGCCTACAATTAAGCATGCAACCCAACCATGAGAGTATAAATTTGCAAGATTGGTTAAAATGAACTCAATTTAAAATGGACTTAGCCATTAAAAGAAAGCTTGGGACTTTCAAGTATGGCCATCAAATATATACATCAACTAAGAAGTTCAAATTCCTGTGAAGAAGATGACACATGGAAATATTTGGGCCTATTTAAGCCATATTTTAAAGGTTGTCAGGTCTAAGAAAGGTCAAAGTTGATCTTTTCTTGGAAAAATGGAAAGTCCATGGAATGAACCATGTTTTCTAAGCCTTTGGATGTGAGAAGTCTTGCGGGTCAAGGGAAAATACATGGCAGCATTTCTATAAAGCTAATGAAGAATTCTTCCCAAATAGAAGTTGCGATACAAAGGACTGAAGTCGAAATCAAAGAAAGGAAAAAATGAAAAAAATAAAACCCGACACTGCAAAATCTAAATGGTGCATGGAGCTTTTTCATTAGTTATGCTTTACACTATGAAATGACTGAGATTTCTAGTAGTGTGGAGATTTCTCATTGGTTCACGTTTCACACTTTTATTTGAACCTTATAAATAAAATAAAATTACAAAGTATCGTTGATATTTCTGATTGGTTTATGCTTTGCATTTTGAAAAATCTCACAACGGAAATGTGCGTTGAGATATTTCATTGGTTTATGCTTTGCACTATGATAATATTGACATTACTGAAGTAAGTGTGGAGCTTCCTTATTGGCTCATGTTTTGCTTGGGGTCAGACAAGGTTATCAAACATTCTGAGAGTGTGAAGAGCTTAGATCTTTCCCATTGGCTCACATTTCACATCAATCAGTCAAGGTTATCGAATAGTTTGAATGAGAAATAAGCATGGATCTTTTTCATTGCCTCATGTTTCACGGTGATGAATTCAAATAAAAGAAAAGACTAACATTGGGAAAATCATGGAGCTTTTTGCCTGGATCACGTTTTGCAGAGGTAAATCAAGTAAAATAACATTCTTAAAAGGCAAAGGTACGTGGAATTTTCTTATTGGTTGGAATTTTGTAGAAAATGTAAATTCCTGAAGTCAATTAAAATTTACCATGTGTCATTCTCATGCTCATCCCAACAGGAAAAACTTCAAATGGACATAATTTTTGATCCATAGCTCCAAATCATGCAAAATTGTTCTTGTTAGAAAGGTCTCCTCAAGCCCTTCATTTTGGAATCATTTGATTTAGGAATCAATGAAATTTTGAGGGAGAAAATGAGAAAATAAAAACACACAGGCACAACTGGAAGTATCAACTAACTGCATTTATGTATGTGGAAATGAGGACATGGAATCAATACCAAAATACTAACATAAAATCAGATATTTTTTAGTTAAAAAAGATACATTCTAGATCTAATTATAAAGATATTTCTTTGTGAATAAGGAGAACATTCACTTGTTGTTTTTAGGTGGGAAATCAAATTCTAAGAATTCTTCATAATTGTATAAATATGGGGGCTTGTCCTCATATCAATGGAGCTAGTTTTGGTATTCTGGTCAAAGGCACTTAGTGTTTATTTTTCTTAAATGGCCAAAGAGATATGAACTACATGTTTCCTTTGTGAAATACATATAGATTTCGATTTCCCAAAATTCTGTGTCAAAGTGGTTATAACGTACAACCATTGAAAAACATTGAGAGCATTATCGTTGTGTTCCCCTATTTAGAAATTTAAGATCTAAATGAATATGGCCGCTTCTTAGTTTAATTTATGTGTTCATGGTTCTATATGTCGAATTGTCAATTGATGAGTTATATTTTCTGTTATAGTATTGTTTATATTTCCTCTCTTTTTAGTATACTATATCAGTCTTGAATGGTTGTGCTTTGGTCATTAGTTCAATATTGTGTTGTGATCATTTACTCTACAATATTGTACTTTTGTTATCCTTAAGTGTATCTTGGGCATATTAGACCAGAGTAGTAAATACTTCATTAGAATACTTGCACAAGATATTTTGTTGAGTATTTTAGAGATTTTGTTAAAACTTTGCATCTGTTAAGTATCAATGAAGGAAAAAAATTCTTTATAGAAACTGTCACTACTTAATCTAGTTTTTCGTACTTTCTAGAATTACAGGTTGTTCTAAGTGTTAAATGCTTTGTTACAAGGAATATGTTAGCCTATAATCCCCCCTTTGTGAAGTTACAACTACCATAATTTATCCCACCTCCTCATATTAAACTTCCATTTGTCCATTTACTACTTTGTTTCTCTGAATATCACTGAAGTTTCCTTCTAGCCTTAATTTTATTATCTATAGAATGCAAGAGAAACCAAACTTGTTTATCTATAGTGATATGTGTCTAGTGCATTAAACATATTAAACATATTTTGTGACAATGTGTGAGAATGAGTGTTGTATTCATGGCCATATTTATCCTAAATTGATCCATCATTGAAACAAATTGAGAGGAACAAAGCATGTATCTCCCCCTCTGCATTCAGGTTACACTATGGGTCCTCTCATCTTGGTTCAAGGTAGGACAAAAATTAGAAGGATGAGTTCATCCCCTTTGCATGTTCCCCTTAATCATCCCAATTATTTATCCCAATGAAATTTGTATACCCCTTCCCAATTACAAAATGACATACCATGCAATCTACCACCATCCAAGCATTCCCCCTTCCATAAATAATTTTTGTCAAGCCATTAAGAGTTGTATACTTAAGGACCAACATGCATTTGGTTCTGTTTCAAGGAATCATGTATAGAGATTTGAAAAAATTAGGAAAATATATACCAATCTACAAAGTATTGTCTAAAATTTACAAATACAAACAATATTTCCATAAAGTTTGATCCTTTGTCAGTATAAAGTTTGAAAATTCATAAAGGTCTACGAATATTTATCTTTTAGTTTTTTAATCCATCCCTTAAAAATAATTTTGAGTTAATTTATACATATAAGGTATAAGGCCTTGGTGGCGGCTCCATCTTTGAAAGAAATTATAGGTTATACCAATGCAAATATTTTAAAAATCTTGTTGATTAACTATCCCCTTTGAAAATATGGAAGGATGAAGATCTTTTTTCAAATATGATCCCACTATAAGATTACTCCCAAAGATAAATAATACACATTCAAGAAGGAATTAGATCTCGAAACGAGTGGCTGATCAAAAGTCAAAATAAAAGATTGTTCAACCTACTGAATTTGATCCACATTTAGTAGAGGATTACTCTAGCATTTCTGACATCTCTGATTTAGGTATTCCTTAAGAATATTTACATACTTTATTCTAAGAATGATCAACATCTATGAATAATAAAGGTATTCCTCATCTTCATTACTCGTTAACTCATAATAACAAAGTATTTTGTGAAACTGAGTCCCTAAGAGATTTCTATTTTTTTGGATCAAACTCCTTTTCCCCAAAGACCTCAAGTTCCCTATTTTTTCAACCATCATTTTGAAACACCTCCATAAAATAATATGGAACAACCTCCACCAAGGGATCCTTTTATAGTTACCACTTATATACCAATAAGGTTTCATGAAATGGTGGGCTACCCCAATAAAATACCAAATGAAATTAGAAGCAAATTTCCTCGATTTCAAGGGAATAATTCCATAAGTGGGGATAGACATCTTAAATTTTTTCAAAATGTAATGGATGACTATGAAGTTGAGCATGAAGGTGTTTATGTTAAGCTATTCATACATACATTAGAAGAAGATACCAGGGAATGGTACAATTTTTTGACTACAAATTCAATTGATTCTTGAATAGAAATAAAGAATGCATTCAGAACCCAATGTGGTGATAAGACTAACCCCAGGTTCCTTTTATCAGAGTTTGAAAATATCAAGAAAAATCCTAATGAGTATGTACAAGACTTTAATACTAGTTTCAATAAAAATTTGACTAGACTGCCTATTAATCTAAGGCCTAGTGATGATTCTTACCTTATGAAATACTCAGATACCTTTGATAATAAAACAACTCATTATCTAAGGGACCAAAATCTTAGAACTATGAGGCATGCCTTCTCTATGGCTATCCAAATTGAGAATAATATTAAATTAGTTGGGAAGCCACCAAAGAAGGAAGGTGTCAAGTTTATTAATCCAGAAAAACCACAGGAAAGTAAGGTAGTGGAGTTAGAAGAGGTGGTTAAAAATTTGGCTAGAGAATTCAAAGAGATTTCATATAAACTTGCTAGAATAGAGAAAGGATTAGTTTCAGATCCTCAAGCTCAACACTAGGCCCAAGGAAAAAATATATTTAGGAATTCTTCCAAAGGAGATCACCGAGATGATGAAAGAGGAAAAGGACCTATGGGTTAAAGAAATAAGTAGTAAGCTTTCAAAGAGAATAAAGAAGTCCCAAATCAATTTATGGCATGAGTATCATTACTAAAAGATAACCACATCATTAAATTTTGTGATAAGTGTTTATTTCCACACTCCCCTTGTGAGAAACTTGTTAGATATATGATGTTTCTAAAGAATCTCGTTTTGATGACATATGCATGATGGAATGTCCAAAAGATTCAATACCATGAGCCACTTCAACTAATCTATTATATGCTAAAAATGTGGAGGATTTTCAGGCTTTTGAAAAGCAGGTATCATCCCTCCCTTCTATTGTTAATGTTGATATAGATATGGCTCAATCATTTAAGCTTCCAAATCATGATTTCGAATATTTAATATCTTTAATGATCAATCAGGATGATGGTGGAATACCTTATGAAAAGGATAGGTAGGTATTAATGAATGTTATTATTTCTCAAGAAAAGGAGTATAACCTTCGCAATAGACAAGTCATGAGACCAACCCATGTTCCCAAGCCAAAGATGTGCCCAAAAGAAATATGCTTGAAAATTTTATCTTTATCTCTTCAAATCCAAGCACTTCTTCTTCTATCCAAGAAATAAGGCATAACATCCCATCATAAAATATGGTATTCCTTGCCTCTAATACAGCCCTACCAAAGTATGATATATGTGATATGGCTCAAATTCTAATTCAAATAAATATCACTGTCCTAATTGTGGAATTAATCAAAATTTCTTAACATAGAAAAAGATCATTTGAATACTTGGGGATGAAGGATGATATGTTTGTCAAGGAAATGGGTACAAATAATGTGGTGACTCCACCTTCCATAGTTGATCTTGAACTAATAAAATATCAAGAGAATATGGAGAAGTATATTTAGGCACACATTTATTAGAATCCCAATTTGATGTGGATTCATTATTTTCTACTTTGATTCTCAATGGGAAGCTTATTCATAATTGTATGTCTAATTCAGGAGTTTCATGTAATATCCTGCCTTTAGATCTCATTAATAAATTAGACATCAAGATAACAAATTTTGGGAGATGTTGTGTCATGGATTCAAAAGAATTACCTATTGTGGGGTATGTCATAGGTATGGTAGTACAACTTGCTCCCTATCCTGGAAAATATTTATCTATGAATATAATTATAGTTGATTTCCCTGCAAAATGGGGTATGTTATTATCAAGAAAGTGGGCTTCTAGTGTAGGAGGCATTTTTCTGATGGAAATTTCTTATGTCTCTATACCATTGGAAGGGAAGCTATTCAAATTACATGGAAAAAATAAAATTCTTCATCTTATTGAGGATCCCATGAATTCCTCTTATGAGGTATTGTTTGTTGATACAAATATGGGTAACTTCATATGATGTGCATATTTAGAAGATCATTGTATAGATGTTAATGCACTCATTGAATATTTCAATGTCCCGTGGATAATGAATTTTGATGGAGCATGCTCTAATGTTATAAATGGAGCTGGAGTGGTTCTAACTTCTTAAATTCAGGTTTATTTTAACTTCTCTTTCAAATTGAATTTTGAATGTACTAATAACATTGTTGAATATGAGGCATTTCTTCTTTTCCTAAGAGTTGCATGGAAACATGGGATTAAGAACATTATTTTCAAAAGAGATTCAGAATTAATTTTCACGGAAGTCAGGATCTTGTGTGCAACTAAAAACTAGAGGCTGAGATAATATAAGTATTTAGTTTGGGACTTCATATAATTATTTGATTCCTTCAAAATCATTTATCATGAAAGGGATCATAATGTAATAACTGATAAGTTATACGTCATAACATGTCAATAGGAAAATGAGACAGTATCTCCTTACTACCATTATGAAGTAGACGTGCTAGTCAGAGCATTATTTCCTAACAACATTCAACATTGGCATGTTTTTGAGGATGAAAATTAGATCTAAAGGTTTTTAATTTGCAAAGACGAGTTCGCTAATTATCCCATTGATCTTAAGCCCATGGTGGAACTGTGTGAAGGGAGGAATACCCTCTTTGGAAAATATATAATAAAGTTAAAGACAAATATTAATCCTAGAGGACTTGTCATCATGGAATCAAATTTTGATAATACAGACAGAGTTGTGATAAAACTGATCTATGCACCCAGAGATGTTGAAGAATGAAACATGGGAACTTCTCAAAATCCAAGAAAGGTTTGGCTAGGATGTAGTATGAATAAAGAATAAAAATAAGATTATACCAAGTTTTTGAATATTTGTTCAAACAAAAATATTTCTATATTTGCATATCCAATACTTAGTGATAAAATTTACTTGTATAAGTGAAACCTATGGAACTATATGAATAGTTCTGGTGGGATTATAGGATTTCTTGGCATGGTCTTATTTATAACTAAAGGCTTACAAGGAAGAATTTTTTCAACATGAGATACAATTTGAGCCTCACTCCAAGCCCTTCAGATAGAAGTAGAGGCCAATCAATCCCCTTTTCACAACCAAAATGCAAGAGGAACTGACTAAACTACGAGATGGTGGGATAACTCAACACACTATATACTCTTCATGGGTGTTAAACTTAGTGCCATTCAAAAACAAGAATGGGGATATAATATTTTGTGTGGATTTTAGAAATCTAATAAAGCATGTCTTAAGGATAATTACCCATTGCCTAATATGGATAATATGTTAGAAAAGGTAACAGGATATGAGTTGCTATTATAGTCTTTTTATTTGGTCACTCAATTTTTATGCACGCTGACACCTCATTCAGATGGATTTGAATGCTCACTCGAAGCACTCGAATCTATGAGATCCCTCCTTTGTGCTTTCTTGTCAATATGTTAGCATACATATCCAATGTAACCATTATCAAAGAAACCATTCAAGTGTAGAACATTGAATATATCATATCATGAGCTTATATTTGAAACACATGTAATAAGGAAACATAAAAACTAATATAACAATTAAGATCAATTGCACCATGTAATCACTATACTCAGATACATAAATAATCATAATCCATCCTCCATATTCCATTATAACAGAGTCTTACATAATAGAAGTTGAACACATCTCCACAACCAAAATTGGAACATGTGTAAGTATCAATCCATAATCCATAACCGCATACAAAAGACTCTCAACACTATGAATGATGGGACGTGGTCACGACATCTAAAATAATAACATACTACATATATATATATATATATATATATATATATATATATATATATATATATGGGTGGGGAATTTCCCTTCACCTCCCATGCATTCTCAAAATAACCATGCATTAAATATTTCTAATAATAATATATTATCCTATAAATAAACTTTACTTTAATCCTATTAGTAGCCCAATCCATGCATGTATCTTCTTCTTCGATCTACATGTACTTTTACCAAAAAATAGATCTTCCTTGGCCACCAAGTCTCCTTACTTTTCTCTGGTTCTGAATCATTGCTTGGTCAACACTCTAAGTCTTTTGTTCTATTTATTATCCCAAGGTACAAAAAATCAGCTAAGTATAAAATTATTTCTACTCAGGTGCAAACCTCCACATGCTATCCCATTCTACCAATGCATGCCCCTTCAAGCCTGCCTCGTGTGCACCCTAGATCCTAACGCGTGTCATGTACCTATTCATTTTATTTGTGTAACATTACCCCACACTAATATGGATTTCCATCCTTGGAAATGGTTTTTCCAACTTGTTCTTCCAAAAGAATGTATATGTGAAACAAGAAAGAATAAAGAATTCAATGCCCAAAAATAATTTCTTTATCTATACTTAAATCATATCAAGCCTCAGGATTTTGAAGGAGTTATGGGAACTTAGCACTTATCTCACCCTCTAATTTCTTCCACTCATTAAGTTCCTCCAATGCTTTCCTGGGCACCGTCTCTACAATCCTTGGTACTTGGTTAGGATCCAACTATTCAATTCTACTCTTAAGTTCTTAGAGAACCACATTTAACTCTTTAGACACTCCTTCTATCATATCCATACGTTCCAACACCATATTCTGAAACTACCTTATTTAGAGCTCTAGTTTATCCTTTTTGGCCCTAATCAACTCTTTCCATTGTGTCACCTCGACCATTACCTTAGTTCACTCTAGATTATTATTTGACATATTTTCCTATATTACCCTACATTCTAATTATTTATCACTCACGTGCATGCTAAGGATCAGGTCGCGCTTTTGAAATCTGGTAAATGCCAAGTCTTCTTTACTTCTCGATTCTTTAAGCTACATGAATAAGTCCTCAAGATCTATTATCATGGACTCGAGAACTATTTTATTCACTTCCTTTTCCTTCACTAGTTCTTGATTTATTGGTCCTGTGTCACTCTTAATATTCAGCAAGAGCATCCCTACCAGGTCCTCGAGATACTCCATCTCGTCATTTTAGTCATTCCTCGCCTGGCTTACCAAGGATGGACATTGGCAAAAAATCTACTTCACTAATGCATCCACCCTGTCATAAGCTTCCTTGATGCACTTATTCTCTCCTTTAATATCCTTCTTCAATTTTTCAATCTTGTGCTCTTTAAACTTTTTATTTTCTACCATCACCTTCATTGTAGCTTTGAAATCTAAATTCCTATGCATGACATCTGCATCCATCTTGTTCAAGGCACTACATGCCTTCTCATCCATTGGATACATGGGGTCTACTTGCTTTTATTTTTTCCCAGGTTGAATCTTCAGCTCTATAATACTGAGTTAATTATTACTTACTTCAAACTCAGGTTCTATTGTATGATTATGCATGTTCCAGGAAAACATCTTCATGGTGTATGAGATTCCTCCATGTTTATCCATAAATTCCTAGTCGTATAATTTATCTGAAGATATTGTGCTCTTGAATCATGCCCTAAATACCTTTATAGGATCATCTACAAAGTTCACGTGTGGTGACCTTAGTGTCCAATGCTTCATCACCGCTTTCACCTTTGTCCTCTTATTTCTTAGAGTGAAGGCGCTTGTGTTAGTCCTACCTTTATTTTATGTAATGACATAAGTGTCACAAGCTTCTTTCTCCTTGTGCATCTTCTTGTGTATGAGTGAATTTTCCTTTGGTGGGATCCTCAGCTACTCTTCATATTTAGGTGCTTCCTTTATAGGGCCAGACCCTTCCTTTTTCTACATCACCTTCCTTGCCTCTTTCTCATCCCATTCATGCTCCAACTCCTCCAATAAGGTCTCATCCTTTTCCTTGTAACTAGACTCCTCATATTCACTAGAAACCACTTACGGCCCACCTCACTTGACCTTTTTCTCCTCTGTACTATTCATAGGTGGTTGAGATGTCTCTACACCATCACTACTCTTCCTACTTCTGTACTATAGTTTGTTCCTTCATGAGTGGTTCAACCCAACTTCTCCTCATTCTTATTCTTCTTCTAGAGATTCTTTGCATGCTCTCTTGAGCAGTGCCACAATAGTTCTCTGTGGATGTGGAAGGAAAGTTTCCATAACCTCCATCTTTGTTCCACCCTGGGTTTTGGGTTTCAAGATGAAAATAAGTTTGTATATAATACCCCTTATTGTGACATTCAACTAGGGGTATAGGTCCAAAGTATCTGGCTCTAAAGTCTCCAAATATACAGGCATAGATTTATACCTTTAGGTTTCATGCAAGATATGCAAGTCAACATCTACCTTATAAAAACCAAAGGTAAACTTCTACACATCCTTAATCCTATTCACCACACACTTGAAATATCAGGTAGTGAATGCAAATGACAACTTGTACTATGGGCCCATCTCCCCATCCTACATTTCGAAGAATGCAAGACTATAGTATTGCATTACTACAAACTTGGCCTATTCTCTAACCTCTACTGATAATTTACGTGTGATGTGTCATCCATTCTCAATTTTCCACATGCAACCTGGTGTACCACTTAAATATTCTTTCCTTATATATGTTCATGATCATGCCATCACAAGTGTATCCATCAAACTAAACTGCAGGGGACTTATTCACTAATGGGTAAACCCATATTTCCTTGTCTAAACCATCTGGAAATATAAATTCCCAAAAGACAATAAGTAGGAAGATCAAGCCCAAAGTGATATTTTCTCCCTCTTCATTTTTTTCCTTGGCTTCCTTTATGATCCTATTAGCAATGTATTGCGCTATGTTGTATTAAGTCTTGTGGGCCATTATGTGTGCAATATACAAAAAATTCTTGTTCACATCCATCCACCTCTCTAAGGCACCCACTTTACAACTCATGAACCTAGTTGTAAACCTAGTTATAGGGTTGGTAAGTTTATCTATGATCATGGCCCTTTCTCCCTTTATATACATCATTTTGATGGAAAATTCGTCAATCTTCACATTGGAACATAAATCTAGTTACTTGTCCTCCCCTGTGACTCTCAAATGTGTAGCTTGTTCAATGAGCTAGGAAATGATTCTCATCCTTCGGCCCAAGAAATATTAGTAATCCTCATGTACCCTAGACATGAGCCACTGGAATAAATGTGCATGCTTCACGAAGAAGGGTATCTCAAACAACTAGAGGACCCCTACCTTCTCTAGATTTCTCCTTACTAAATCATATAAAAGAATTTTCCATTTTGAATTTGTCCTTGGTAGCTCTTGCTACATGTCTTCTTTTAGCATTGCTTCATGTCCTGGATCCCTATGTTTGTACTCACAAATTTTACATTTTGTGAGTTTTGAATTCCATGTTTGGACCCTAAACACTCCAGGATGGTACTGCATTTCTAAGTAAATATCCTTTGAAGGTTCCTCAACTTCCACCTCAACCCTCTTTGCGTGGGGTTTTCCCCTTCCTTCTAGAGATGCAGTGGTTTCCATTTTTTGTGCCATTACTCCTGCTACTTTGTGCCCTAGATAATTTTCTTTTCCCAAGAGATGTGGACCCTAGCTATTTTAACTTTAACTCTCAAAACCCCTTTCTTCTCGTGCCCTCATATTTTATTATTAGGAAATCTATTATTTAGTGCTCCATAATATTTGATTAGGTAAATATTTTTTATTTGGATACTCATATTATGAGTTGTTTAGGTTGTTTTGTAAGTGTTATGTGAGTAAAAATTACCTTAGAATAGTGTTATTAGTTAAAATTGCTTCCTATTTTATAGGAGCTTCATGAGTGTATATATTTGCATGTTGCTAGTCAAATTGACATGAGAAGAAAATATTTTATGGTGTGAGATATAAATTAAAATATTGTTGTGTAAAAATATTTCCAAATTTATATTTGGTATCAGAACGATGAATTCCTAAGTTTATGAGGGACTGATCTCTTCCTTTTTATGATCGGCCCTATTATGAGAGATTCCTTTTATTATTAGATTTTACAATAATATTTGATAGGTAGTTTATTTTAGACATGTACGTGTCATCCTGCATAGAGAAAAGTGGATGAAAGAAGTGTGTATGTGGCCTGATCCAGTGTATCTATTATGTCAGAAATTTAATCTTTGTGCTCACATATCTGTTTAGATTTGACCTTCATACCAATAAATATATTATGTTTTGAGTCTCATTCAAGTTCCAAATATGCTTTTTCATACATATTCATGTTCCACATCATTTTGGGAATAAGAAAGGATAAAGCACTCCAACCTTCCTTGACTACAAGAGAAAAAATTGGCATTTGTTTCCTCCCAACATCACCATATATGCATGACATTCATGTGCGTTACAAGAAGCACATGCAAAGTATGTGTTTGACACCATCTACTTCAATATTGGTGTTCTCTCTCATCCAAAAAATATTATCTCTTGCACGACTTGAGACTGTTGAGAGATACATTGTTGATTATAAATTGATTTGAGACACCTGGATAAGTCGTTTTGTTTGTCGCATTTGTCAATATAGGTAGGTTTTTGTTTAGTTTTATAGTATTTGTGCAAAGTGCGTCATCATCAAGTCATGGCTTTCATCTAAAGTGTTAAGTTACAATTGTGTCGTATAGATGGCCCTATCATTTAAGTCATTATTTAATTTAGAGTCTTTTCAAATAGTATGTTCTTAAATTGAAATATGTTTATTTATTTTTAATGTGGTGTCTATCTATAGTGAATTTCACTTGTAAGTCAAGTTGTTTTATGTTATCAATGTATGGTCATTAATGTATAATTGTATTTCTCATCTCGTCAAGTCATTATTAATGTGTTAATTTGTTTATGTCAAAAATAGTTGTTGCATTATCAATTCCTAAATTTTGTCATCAAATTTTGTGGTCAATAGAGTCTTCCTATTGTTAAATAATTGTGATGTCATGGTTATTGGTCCACAAAGCATGTGAATATAGTGTTAGTGTCAAATTTTGTAGTCATTGTCAAAATTATAAGTTAACAAAACATTATATTGTCAAGTGTCATTGTGTATCAAGTGAAAAAGTCAAAAGTTGTGAAAAAAAAATTAAAAAAAAATTCCTTATAGTTACATTATCATTGGAACGTGATGTCTTGACAACCATTGATCCTCAAAAGTTACATTTTCTAAGTGAGTAACATGATACTGGAGGAAGGAGGTATCGAAGTTTGGAGGTCAATCAACAAACTCTTATTAGTCCCCAATGATGATGCCACACAAATGATTTGGTGGCATTTTTTTCCATTATGTGTGTTTCAGTGTGCTTTTAGTTGCATGTGGTGTAATTAAAATATCAGTATTCCTGTATGCAGTGTTCATGATTTCTAGGTTTACAAAATAAGTAAAAATTTCACATTGAGGGGGGAACATTATCCAATGTTCCATTTCCACTTTTCATTTTGTGTGTATGAGCAGCAAAATTCAATGGATTTTCCTTAGTTATCCCTTGAAGTCAGATAGTATGAGATCCGATGATACTATTACAAAATCAGGATATTATGGTTATTAGTTATCCACTGGAAAAAATATTCAAAGGTTGTTCTTATTATCCTAAAAAACTATAAGTTGTGTGGTTGTTGGTTAACCATTTAGAAAACCATCTAGAGGTTATTGGTATTGTCCTTGAAACCATCCAGATCATGAGCGGACTACGTAGTGGCACATTGTAGTACAAGGAAGGCTTTCCCCATGTTTTTACTAAGGGGAATGTTAGGATAACTATTAGTTAGTGCTCCATAATATTTGAGTAGGTTAATATTTTGTATTTGGATACTCATATTATGAGTTGTTTACGTTTTTTTGTAATTTTTATGTGATTAACAATTACCTTAGAATTGTGTTATTAGTTAAACTTTCTTCCTATTTTATAGGAGCTTCATGAGTGTATATATATGTATGTTGTTGGTTGAATTGATATGAGAAGAAAATATTATATTGTGTGAGATATAAAGTAAAATATTGTTGTGTAAAACTCTTTCCAAATTTATATGTAGTTCAACTTTTGGCTCAAAATTCCTTCCACAAAGGATTTGTAGACACATAAGCATGCACTTTGGGTAATTATCTAGTCTCAATCGTAAAGTACTATACATATGATTCCTAAGTAATAAAATTACTAATTAACCCATGTCTTTAGCCACCTTTATTTGCTTTCTATTGCTACTTTCAGCCCTTTACCTTTACTTGCTTATTCTTCCTTTTTACTCTTTGATGATTTTCATCCTGGACACTAGCACCCAACCACGATGCCAGTGTCAGGAACCCTCCTCCCCTCTAAGTGCTTCTATCCCATTTATACTTTACTCTCACTTTTTGGGTCCTTTCTAGCCATTTGAGGATCTTATCTTTTTGGTAGTCATCCTTTCTGGGGTTAAGTATGAAATTCAAGTGAAGGAATCATATAAATATAAAGTTATGTGATTATAATAAGGGACCAAGCACTAAGAACTATTTATCACCACCTAAGGTTGCATCCATAAAGGCATCTAAGAGATCCATTACATGCATCTAGATCCATTATAAGTGACACAAAATCTGGTTTTTTGTATCATAGTTCATAGGAGGGAAGTTCATTTTATTCCATGCACACATTTTCTACGTTATACATCTAATTACTTGCCCACTATCCACGTGTGACTAGCACAAGAGCAACCTAAGGAACAATTATACACACACATAAACATAACTACATTGGGTCTGAGATGTAGTGCAACACTCAGTTGTAAGTCCATCATTATGGCAATTGAGGATAGTCTAACCCCTCATTCTGCATCTTTATTTTTTTTGGATTTGATGTCTATTTAAGGGTTTTACATATTCATTCTTCATTTCAGGTCTACAGTGAGCTCATCGATCTCGGTGTGACCTAAGAGTGACCAAATGCAACTAAAGATGAACACCTTATGACACCTTAGAGGAGGTTTTCTGAGCATTTTCACATAACCAAGTTCCTAGAAACAAGCCTACGACACCTGTGGGCACCCCTATCTCTCTCTAGGTGCCCCAGTCTGGCTATCTCCTCATGTTTTGCATTTTCTTGAGCTCTAGTGCGATAGTCAATGCTTAATATTTTCCATTTTTCCAAATTTTTGCACTCTCAAGAACTATGTGAATCAACTAATCCTTTCTACCCTCTCCTTACAATTAGGGTTTTACATTTTATTTATTAGTTTTCTTTGGTGTATTTTTGTACTCCGTTGTTGCATTTATTTACTGCTACTATAACATCAAATTAGGCATAATATTTCATGTTTTTCATAATAATTTTGGTGAACCCCACACTTGAATCCACCTTCCATTTAGTAATCATACTATCTTGTCACCATGGATCAATCTTATGAATAATTTACTAAAGATCATCTTAAAGCACTTAATGATCATTTTGCTGAGCATCCCCAAGATCTATACTTACTCCTATATGTTTCTCGTGAGTAACCTACCAATCTTACATAGCTTATTTCTTCTACTACTATCACCACCTTTATTGTTTCTCAACCATATGCTTTTAATCTCCCTCCTATTTCTACCATCCTTGTTTCTATCCCTACTCAAAATTACCACTTCACTTTGCCTCTTATTTCTCACATGTGCAAAGTTTCTTCTGATGTCACTCAAGGCTTAACCTCCCTCTATCAAGACTTCTAAGCACAAATTCATTAATTACAAAATACTACTTCTCATGTGTCTCAATCTTTGGATTCCACTTTATAAAAACACACTCCATTCACACCCGTCATCTCCACTTACTCTCTTCCTCCTAATTTATTCACCCCCAAGTTTCCCATTGTTAATGGGCATGGTGACCCATAAGAGCATCTTTGAGCATTCCATGTGGCTTGTCTATATTTTTTGGATGATCATATCCTTTTGGATAAAATATTCCCTCATTGTCTCCATGATTATGTGATGCATTGGTTATATGACCTACCTGTCCACTCAGTAACATATTTCACGCATCTAGATGATTCTTTTCTTACTCATTTCTCTATCAACATAGGATTTGAGATCTCCTATGCTCAAATTACACAACTTAAAAAGGATATAATGAACACTTAGCAGACTATGTCTTGTAATACAAATATACCTTAGCTAATATATAAAATGTTCTTGTGGATTCTGAACTTCAATATTTTTTCATTCAGTCTATTACCACCTCTTCAGGAGAGTTTATCTTTAAGATGTATCCCTCATTCAATCAACTGTGTCATACCCTTAAGCTTCTCGAAACTAAGCTCTTATCTATCGGAAAGCTTAAATATCAAGATAAAATTTCATCTTCAATACATTTTAGAAACAATTCAACATTCAAACCATCGAAAAACAAACATACCGACTATAGTGCCCAAATAAACAACCACTTGAGACCAAGAAACAACCTAGGGTTATCAATAAAATTATGGAATCATTTTTTTTTGTTAGAAGTTTCCACAACCAAGTTGTAAGACAACCGTTGCCACAGGCAGGTTACAGAACAAAACCAATTTTACAAAAACACATGTTTCCTTTATTAACTAATATCAAGCTCACAAGGTTCCAATTTTAGGGTTATATGTTTTAGTTAGGTTCAGGGAGTAATTTACCCCATGTCTGCTCTCTTCCAACCTTAGATTTTCAACTATATTTTTCCCAAACTTAATTCTTCCAAAATTTCCCTAAATCATTTCCATTGGATAGTAAATTTTCTCACCTTTCCGGTGATATAAAGAAGTCCTCCTAACTCCTTACAGAACTCAAGATATGAGCCGGCGGGCTTTAGGGGAGAAATTTTCTCAAAGAATGGTCTACGGGTCGATAGGGTGGGAAAAACTTAACAAATTTTCCTTCCTTTTGCGCAAAATCGTAAATCACCTCCGCGCGCCTGCAAGCCCGGTGAGGGAGACACATGTCTCTCCCCAGTTGGCTGAGAGAAACAGCGGGCCGATGAAGCGGGTTGAGACTTTAAGTCTCTTAAGCCAAAAAGTGCAAGGGAACTAAATTGGTCCATGCCCACGCCTACACCATGATGCCATGTGTCACTTAGGGATTGGCGTGGGGAAAATGAATAGACAGGAGCGGTGGAGGATTTAGGATTTTAGCATTGAATGTGCTAGGTAGAAATCTCATGTGTTCCTCTGTCGAAGGTAGAAAGGGTGCCACGTGTTGTAACCCTATTGGGCATGGGTCCATGGGCTTTCAGAGTGCTCAGGAGTTTACGATTTCAAAAAGGTGAAAATTTCAAAGTCAAAAGGAGTTCCGCACCTCCGTCGAGCCTAAGGCCACCATGTGTCACAATGCGATTGGTCGCGGGTTAGCGGGGATGCCGGGAAAAATTGGAAATTTTTCCGAGGTCCAAAACCTTAAAAATTTTAAGTTCAAAACATGTCAACCCTTCCACCATGCCACATGTCAGCAACAGATTGGTTGCGGGCCGACCGGGATGAGGGGAAAAATGGGAAAATTTTCCCAACGTAATTTTTTCAAACAGATTAGTTTAAATTTGGTCCACCACTCCGAGGTGCCACGTGGCAGGTCCCAATTGGTTGTGGGATGGTGAGGGCCATGTAATTTTTTTGGAAATTTTTCCAAGGTTAAAAATTAAAGTTCAACAGTTAGATTTATTATTATTATTATTATTATTATTTTGAATGCCAAATTGAAGTAAAACTTCAAATGGCCATAACTTTTGATAAGAAGCTCAGATTTGGGCAAACAATGACTTTTCGGAAAGCTCTCAATGCCCTCTTTGTACAAGAAACATAAAATTTGCTTTTTAAAGAAGTTTAACAGGTAAATTTTACAAAAATGATCTGCAGGATTTTAATTTGCAAGCTAGTACTTTCCAACTTTCATTTTTGATTAAATTCGGTTTCCTCCTTCACTCAACATGTCAAAAAGACATGGAGAATTTATCTAGGGAGGGTTTAGAGTGTTTTTAGAAAGTTGATTTGTCCAATTGATTCAAAATTGTATTTTTCCAACAAATGACAGAAAAATGACTGTTAGAGGGATTGTTTTCAAATTAGCAATAGTTAAGTTGTTTTCTTGAGATTTCTTTGTCAATTTGGGTTCATTTGTGAACCAGCATACTAAATTTTAACATATCCAAGTTAATAAAAGTGTGCAGGTCCTAACTATACATTTTTATTAAAATTTACCAGTTTTAAAACTCACAATGCCAGTGATCAAAATTTTAAAGGATCTATTTATCAATGTCGTCATTTAAGTGTAACAACTTATTTCTAATCTAGTCTAATACATTTAATTGATTCAATCAACCATTTAATAACAATTATTCAAAACCTAATTTCCAAATTTCAACTTATTTTGAAGAGGACAAAACACTATCTTTTCCTTCATATGCATTCTTCTTTCCAATAGAGATTTTAATTCAAAATAGCAATTCAATTCCAATACAATCATGCAAGTTTGAGAATGTAGAGCATTCCTTTATTGATTTCCAACAACAACTTTACAATTTATCTCTTTCTTGTGACTTTGACATATAATATATAGTACATATAACATTCTTCACATTCCTTTTCAAAACAGAAAATGGAAAATAACTCTTTACATTTCACATTTCAATTTCAATCTTTCATCATCAATACAAGTATCTTATCATTAAAAATAATTATAAAAATCGTCCACTTCAAAGTGAGAAGGGTTACAATGAACTTGCTCAAAGAAGGGACTATCAAAACTGTATATTCCTCTTGCTCCAAAATAGCAGTTTGCTAATTTCTTCATCTTTTCATCTTGATCACAATAAGGAAGGGGGAAAGGAAACACTCTCCACCCAACCAAGACATCCAATGAGAAGGGAGAAGTCATCATTCCTCATTGGCCCCCGAAGCCCCAACCATATTGAAATAAGAGATGCAATACAACAAATGGAAATAATGGCTTCCACAACAAACATGCAACATTTTCACATTCAAAAAAAATTTCAAGAAGAATGTAGTTCACAACTGCATTAAACAAGTGTAAACAAAACTGAGGCTTCATCAAGCAAGCCAACAAGAGCAAGAATCTATGGGGAATTACTTATGTCTCCCAATGGGAAATGGGAATCAACCAATACAACCTGCCAAAATATACCATCTCACATATCCTTATGCCCCCCCACAAAATTCCTCCTTATGTCCCCCCAAATTTTCTCCCTTATACCCACCCAAGAGTAAGAAATGCAAGCTATTTATTTTCCATGGTGGATCCCAATCCCAAAATCCCTCCAAAATAAAACTAATTCCATTGACATTATCTTATGCCACCCCATATAAAATCTCCATAGCCTTCTCCTACACCATATCCTAAGAAGTCTACCCAACCAGCCAACAACACATAACACATTCACCATTTCATACATGCATGCAAGAGAACGAAAAATATTTTAAAAAGGCTCAAGTTCCTACCTCTCCATACTGGAGTTTGTCCCAAGATCAACAAGCTTCCCAATGCCAAGATAGCATTCCAAAATTAGCAACACACAAACATGCAATGGTCTCCAATCTTCTTCCACAAGCAAGACTCTAAAACAGCGAGAAATTCATCCAAGGAAAGTATGTAAAGTTTCAACAACCCTCAAACAAGCAAGGAGTTCAAATTTTAAAGGAGAGGGGAGAGAAGAGGATGATGTGGATCCATGTGGGATGCCACATCATTCTTCCTCAACCCCAAGATCAAAGTCAACATCATTCACCTAAACATAATAAATAAAATGACAAATTAAATTATACACTCTAAAATAACCCATATCCCAAAAGGACTGAATTTAAAACATGTAAGAGAAGTGCAATTAAAACTTATAATTAGTCATTTCAAAATGCATTAAAAAGGTCTAAATTTAACCTCCAAACCATAGGTATGGTTGGTGAATAATTTTAAGAGGTGTGGGACAAGTTTAACTTGTCCCACAAGCCTCTAAATATAGCCTCCAAGGACAAATTCGAATTCCCAAGAGGTTGAAGCGTTCCACACTCAAAAAATATACCTTACATTATCTTACATATCCCTTACACATTTATTACACACTCTTACATTATTACATTTAAGATCAACAATTTCATTAATTGCATTCTTATGACATATTGATTTATTTATTTTAACACATGATTATCCACAACATATAATAACTAATGAAAAGGGTAACACATCACAAAATTAAACAAATGTAAACAGTAAATAAAGAAACCACATTAATAAATTACGCAAACCCATGGTCACATATAATGGAAATCCCCCCCCCCCCCCCCCCCCCCCATGGAGATCCCTTACAAAATACAACACACACACACACACACAAAAAATAGTTGCCATGGTGACCTTGTTGAATTCACCCAGAATTCCAATATGGTTAGTCTCCAATCCCCCTCGATATTGTTGTGATATTTTAACCTGCAAAACTCAAATACCTACTTCAACCTCATGGCCATATCAAAACATCCAAAATGATATAAACAACATCTCAAGATCATCTAAACACATGAATTACAACAACATAAAGAATTCAACATTATAATTTTCAATTAATTAGTCAACTATATCATCATCAATAATATTGCATACTAGATCTACTCACAATATCCAATGTCTCATATCCAAATCAACACCTATAATATGTCCATGTCAAACAGTCTATCATCATCCACGTATAAAAATGTCTCTAGTAATCATCATGTGTAATAACTGAATCCAGATCCATAATAATCCATTATCTAACATCGAACCATCATACTAAAACAAAACATAATAGTGTCCATAATAAGATTAAAAGTATCAAGATCATTATCTAAAAGTTTCAAAGGGAATTAGGCACTACAGAGACACCAAAATCACTATCAATGCAGTAGTCAACCACCAAAGAGATTCAATTGTAATCGTCTAGGTGAACATACATAAAGTTAACAGTCCTTCCACATATTTTTCTTCCATAACTTATCAAGAGAAATCTAATCACATTTCCTCCTCCACTCCAATTAGATCCATCTCATCTAAAAGTTCATAACTATAATGAAAACTTCCATTGTGAATATCATCATTGTGTAGGGAATTCTATAGATCATTTTTTTAAGCTTCACACTCTTATTCAAGATCTCATCGACAATAATAAAATCAAGCTTCTAGAGCCTACAACTTCTACACATGTCAATGAAAATCATAAGCTAAATGTATTTAGTAATCCACTTCCAAAACATGACAAGAAACTAACTGATTCTTCAACTAATCATACATATCACCGTAGTGCCTCCTCCTTCATTGGAGGCTCATTATTTCTTAGTTGCTAATACATAAATGTCTCCTCTAGTTATTTATTTCTCTCACCAAGATTATCATGCAGAATTTTCTTCTAATCACTTGCACATTAGTACCTCTATAAGATCTATCCCTATTAATAACACCAAGGTTGATCCTTCATGACCCGTTAGGGTGTGTTTTATTGCACCTTCTTTCTTCTATTGACTATCCACTTTCAAAAATTTCATATCCAATGAAAAATTCATATGGTGTTGTCAAGCTTCATGTTACAGTCAGTTGTATTACCATGTTGGTACCCTTCCTTGCTGAAAAATGTAGTTGAAGGGTGTGAGATGCTCTTGGGTCTCAATTGGATTTACAGGTCTAAGTATATCATCTCTATGAATCATTTGTGTCTAAAATTCATTCAAAACAATCAAGTCATTTCTATCAATGGTGTGCCTCCATCTACTCCATGGTTGTCATATCCTCTCATGGTTACCAATGCATCACCTACTCCATCTAGTATGCCATAGCCTCTAGAACCTAAAACATAATTTGTTCCTAGCTCACCTATTCACACACAACCTACACGGTCTTATCGTTCTGTTAGTCTAGTACATCAATCTAGGTCCATCACTAGGGACAATTCCTACATCTAGACACATTTCACCACCTTGTTCCATTCCACATAGGTGTCCAACATCACCGTGCTCCACTTCACATAGGTCTCCATCACCTACACACTTTGTTACACCAAGATGCCCTCCATATACTCATACATTGCATGCATATATACTTCACTCACTTGCATATCATCTATCTTATATACCACCAATATTAGAGCATGGCAAAATTCCCTCATTGTCACTAACATCAGGTAGAGGACCATTATCGTATGTTTTTTTTAGATATCTCATTTGTCAACTCACACTCGGGTGGGGACTACTTTTATTTCCCCCTATAATTAATACATGTCTAGTATTTGCATAATTTCAAACATCAATTTTCTCATATACATCTTCACACACCCTCATATCGACATTACCCGATGACACACTCTTGTGATTTGTTCACACTTGACTGTTGGGGGTATATTATACACATGAACCTCACACACTACATGGTAGACACTACACATTATGTATCTTCACACATCATACACTTTTCTACATATACAATATTCAATATATTATGCATCATCCACACTTTGGGCTTTATATACCTATACATTGTACACATTCTACACATTACATTATTCTAAATTTTTTACAATCTACACATCTTGTAATACACACCACACATTTTTCATCACACATTACCTGTTTTCCATGTCACATAATTATGACATCTTCTCATGACCACATCTACTACACACATTACACATTTTACTCATCTTCTTCTATTCAATGCACTCATTACCCGACAACACACTCTAGTCCAATGGTTCATACTCGACTATTGAGTGTATCATTCAAAATTGAACCTCACATCATCACACCTACATCATCCTACACTTTTATCTTCACAATAAATCAATCAACCTTTTTAATCACATTAAACGACATTTTTTAACCATCACCTTCTTCACACATATCATGATATACACTTTATGCTAAATTATCACTACTTTCTAGCATCTTATCCATACATCTCATGATATATGCTTTCTGCTACATGATCATATTTTGTACCATCACCATGTTCTTCTCTTTCGTGATATACACCTTGTGCTACATCATCACGTGTACTAGTGTATTACTCACCCATCTACTGATATACACTTTTGTCTAAATCATCACACAACACTCATTCCCTATGTCACAGACAATATCATCAACGCATTACCATTCCACATCCCTCACTCTTTTATACATACAACACATTACTCGAACCATTTCTCGATGACGAACTCTCATTTACGGTTCATTCTTGACTACTAAGGGGCATAAACAAATGAACCTCATTACATACATACACATCCACTCAAGGGGCACGCTTCTCCTATCATTCACTCTACATTCCATTCCACCGCATTCGCAACATACTACATATCTTGGTTGCATTTACTATTTTTTCTTATGATTTTGCATGTTCACCTTATTACATATGCTAGATAGATATCTTGTATTTCATTATATTTTCATACACACATGCATGTTCATTTGCTTTCTAGTTGTGATCACATATTTTACAAATCCATTCCATGCAATATGGATTCTTGGTTTAGTACCTATTACCAGTCCCATAACTACTTCTGGGGGCATTCACTTTCATACATTACAGGTGTTATTATTTCATTTTTATTTCATAGCACACTATTTTCTCAGATTATACATGCTTTGCCATAATTTTTATCTTTCTAACGTGTTAATGGGTGCTTCATGTGCAACATTTTTTATACAGAGCTATTTACTTCCATGGTTGTATGTTACATTGTTTGTCATTGTATTCTCTTTCTATGCTATTATTTACAGGATTTTCCTTTTTTCTTGTATGCAAACTTATCTAATTATGGCCATTTCAGCCTTGATTTTCTTGCAACATTGTGAGTGGTGTCCCATGTTCGTAACCCACTTTTCACAGTCAACATTGTCTTCTGCTTGCATCTTAGCTTATACATTGTATGTGTATCTTACATATTGTCTTTTATAAGATTGTTTTTTTTCTTGTACCAAAACTTGTTTTTCCTAGCCACTTGTTTATGCCTTGTTTTCTACCAATCACATTCCCTTCCCCCTACAAGGCACAATTTCAGCACCAAGGTTGGTCATATTTCGGGCCACATACTCCTTCAGTGATGTCCCATGCACCCAAAATGAATGGGGAATTATTTGGGTGAATCAGTCACCCCATACAACATTATACACAACATATTACCGGCACAACACAAATTTTCAGTTTTGTTCAGGGCTCAGAATCATACGTGGGTCCTTAACACAACATCCTTTCCTAGATTCCTAGAACCCATGGTAATATAATGGTCTTTCTTGAATTCCTAAGACCAAGGGGAAGTTATACATCGATTGGTAGTTTGGCACAGCCTACAAAACTACATACACAATGGATTTTATAGGGAATACATTCTTTAGCACATACACACCATATACAGTGGTGTTTTACATAACACGAAGTAGTTAAATGTTGACATACGACATCATACAGTTCTCCCTACACTTCTTTCATTACAATGGTGTGAGATCACCTAAAAAAATTGTTTGTCGACATCATCTACAATATCCTTTTCTACACCCCTTTCCTCACCATGAATCAGGTGCATGCGTTCTTTTTTCACACTTTCAACATTTTCACATACTTTCCTTACACACTTTTTACATATTTTAATCATATACATGTGTATTTGACTACTTGGTGGATTATCTTTTACAAGTACATCCATATGGGAAGTGGTATTCAAAATAAACAAAAACAACATCACACGCATTGACATAAACAATAGGTACATCATGACATATACACATGTGTTTCCGCCCTAGGTTATTTTTTTATCACTTTTTGCACTTTCTCCTCCTTAGCATCCACACTTTACATTTTTTATCACTCCACGCTTTTTCTAATCCCTCGGCATGTTTGCATCATTGATGTACATGGTTATTAGCTAAGAATATATATCTAATTTATCTTACCAAGTGTTACACTCACCAACATAAAGTATGGGAAAATGTAAACACACAATCATGCACTTTAGGTCATTATCTAATCTTGATTGCATACTACTATTTTTATAATTCATAAGTAAGAAAATTAATAATCAACCCATGTCTTTTTCCACCTTTCTTTTCTTTCTATTGCTACTTTCATTATTTCATCCTTATTTGCTTAGTCTTCCTTTTTACTCTTTAACATTTGTCATCCTGGAAACTAACGGCTAGTCAGGATGCCAATGTCAAGTGCCATCATCCACTCTAGGTTCTCCTATCCCCTTTGTACTTTACTCACACTTTTTGGGTCCTTTCTATCCATTTGAGCATCTTATATTTTTGGTAGTCAGACTTTTCGGGGTTAATTATGAAATTTAGGCGAAGGAATCATATACATGTAAAATTATGTGATCATAATAAGGGACTAAGCACTAAGTACTATCTATCACCACCTAATTTTGCATACATCAAATCAAATAAGAGATCCATTACATCCATGATGTAGAGAAAATTTTGATTAACCATACATTCAACAAATCAAGAAAGTTTCACACAACTTCACTTTATGCTCTGCGAAATGAGGATCATTCAACAACCCAAAATGGCTTACTCTTACAAGTTTTGATCAAATTAACTTAAATGGTTTTTCTAATCACCATTCCATTTTTTACACACTTCATGTACCCTAAAAAAATTCCATTCAATCAAATAATTGATCATTCTTCAAGAAAAATCACTCTCTCTTACCTTCCTCTATTGGCTCTTCACACCTTCTTCACTAGTCATTCACTCAAACAAGAAAATTTTGGATTTTATCTTCACCAATGCCTTCTAACCCATTTACCATGATTCATCACCTAAAAAAATGTTAAATCAATCATAAAATTGGCTCAATAGGAATCAAAACATCAAACTTCACCTTTTCTTTCAAAACTACTAATTTGTGCTCCCAAGAACACATAGTCTGCAAAATTTTCCTGTCATCTATAAATTTTTATTCACAATGAAAATTGTTCTAAACTATTTGTACATTATATATATAAGGATAATATGTTCCAAATTTTATCCATTTTCATTAATCCAATTGAAATTTATGATTGTTTTCCCATGCAGACATTACATCGAACAGTTTGATTGTTTCTCTTTAGTAACATTTCTATCATCAATAACTACTTTTACGGTTGTAAAATACAAATATTCTTCAAAATATAGTTGAAATTTTGTTCCATAAAAATTCACTTGTAATTTTAGATCATTTTTATTATCACAAAAAGAGTTATGCTTGTTGTACCGAATCAGACTCCTAGATGGAAGCGAACACCCAATTTTGCATTAATTTTTAATTCAAACATATTTGGCCTAATAGAGTATGAATTCCTAAGAACGTGCTATTCATTCATATATAATACACTGAAATATCATTCAAATCATACTTACAAGTTTCAAAATTTATTTTCAAGAATACTTCATTAATTTTTGTAAGAGGTCTGATTACAAATCCTTCTTGATAGTGCACAAACCATTTTTTTTCTTCAAAACCCTACTCCTTTTCCTCCACAACCTCTCCCCCCCCTTGAATTTTAATTTCTCATATTTTGAATGAATATTTAGATATGGTAGTTAGGTTTATAAGAACTAAATCCACCATGGTTCAACCAACTAAGTTGAGTTTATGCCTAGGTATGTAATGGGAGGGAGTTTTATAGCATGACCACTCTTATTACATTAATTTTAGTTAACACTTAAGTCACTAACATACTAACTTAGGCCTATATTTCACTACAACTCTATTTGAATATTTAAATGACTAATTTTGGAGGGATACCCCAAATGAGTTCTTATTACAACTCCATGAGTCGAAATGGACCAAAACACCTACTAAACATTGTAAGACAACCTACTAAGCTTATTCAAACCAAAATTTTATTATGTACATGATGCTATTGCTTCATAGTCCCCATGAGGAGAGGATGATGCTACATAAAAAGGATTTCTTCTATCTTTATTTCCAATTTTTCTCTACTTGTAATAATATTCTCTTTAATGTTTCATTTTCTTCATCTTTATCAACTACATTCTTCCTTTTTATTCACTCTTTATCTTCATCTTCTTATTCTTGAATTTAACCTAAAAAATGAGGTCTTCATTTATTTTTTATCTTAATTTGAGCTCTTAGAAGATTTGTTCTTTCAATTCTTTTTAATCTATTTTTCAAGCATGACTGCAATTAAACATGAACACAAAACCTTCGATGTAACAACAAGGGAATTTAGAGTCTCTTCACCTACTTAAACTTCACTTCCTCTATATTCTTCCTTTCTCTCAATCTAAAATCTTTCACTTATCCACTCTTCATTTTCAAATTATTTTTCTCCTATGGAAGATAAAAATATCCCTATTACCTCTTCTTCATATTTTACTTGTATGCTTTCTGCAAAAATGACTTTGTTCATCTCCTCAAATTTTTCTTTCTCACACTTCATTTATTCACCATACAAGCACATTAAATCTCCCATATCTCATCCTCTAATTGTTCTTGATTGATATATACAGACTGCAATTTTGATTTTTCACATTCTTCTTCAAGTTCTTCTTCAAAAATACACTCATCTTCGACTATATCTTTGATTTATTCTCTCTTTTGTTTACTTTCCTTATTTCTCATCCTTTTTATCTTTTTTTTTTCCTCTCTTTTCCTCTCTTATCTTCTTTCTTAGGCACATTTTCTTTTCTCTTTTCATTCATGACCTTAGTGGCCACTTAACCTTCTTTCTTATCACCATTCCCATGCATTGTCTTTGCTTTATCAATAATATTTCTAGCTGGTCCACATCTACTCTCATTTTTCTTATCTCTTGCTCCATCCACACACTCTTCTTTTCTTCTTGCTCTCTCTTTCTATCTGATTTTCTATTTCTCTCTCTCATTTATTTTTCAATCCTACAATTTTTCATATACTTAAAAAATTATTTCACTAACTCCACTCTATCTTCATCCATCTTCACTAGACAAGTTTGTTTCACATTTTACAAGGCCTCTCTTAGGTTAATTTTCACACCTAGTAGTATTTTGACTTCATATTTCATTATTTATTCACTTTCACATTTCTTAATTCCTACAATTTAAGGACCAACCTATCACTTTATTCAACACTCTCACAAGAAGGAAACAATTTAGGTTCAAAAACTTCATACAACTCATCCACATTCACAAAACACATATATACAAATGCTTGTATCAAAAAAAGGATTTTTGAAAAAAAGAACAAACCTTAATACCTTTATCTTCACACTTTGATACCAAATGATGTAGATCAAATTTTAACCAACCATACATTCAATAAATCAATAAAGTTTCACACAACAACTTCACTTTATGCTCTGCAAAATGAGGATCATTCAACAACCCAAAATGGCTTACTCTTACAAATTTTGATCAAATTAAAAATTAAATGGTTTTTTCTAATCACCATTCCCTATTTTACACAGTTCATGTACCCTACACAATTTCCATTCAATTAACACATTGATCATTCTTTAAAAAAAACTCACTATCTCTTACATTCCTCTATTGGCTCTTCACACCTTCTTCACTAGTTAATCACTCAAACAAGAAAAAATTGTATTTTTATCTTCACCAATGAATTCTAACCCCTTTAACTTGTTTCATAACATCAATGAATGTTAAATAAATCATAAAATTGGATCAGTAGGAATCAAAACATCAAACTTCTCATTTTCTTTCAAAACTACCAATTTGTGCTCCCAAGAACACAGAGTCTATAGAAATTTTGTGTCATTTGTATATTTTTTTGAACAAGGTCAATTGTTACAAAATTTATATAAATTATATAAATATATATAAGGATTATATTTTCCAAATTTCATGCTTTTTCATTAATCCAATTGAAAGTTATGACTATTTTCCCATGCAAACATTATATCAAATAGTTTTGCATGTTTTCTCATTAGTAACATTTCTGTCATCAATAAGTATTTTTACAGTTATCAAATAAAACTATCCTTAAAAATCCAATTGTAATTTTGTTCCATAAACATTCCCTCAAAAAATTTAGATCATTTTTATTGTAAAAAAAAAAGTTATGCTTGATGTACTGAATAAGAATCCTAGATGGCAGTAAAAACCCAATTTTGCATTAATTTTAAGTTCAAACATATTTGGCCCAATAGAGTATGAATTCCTAAGCACGTGTTATTAATTCATCTATAATACACTGAAATATCATTCAAATCATGATTATAATATTCAAGCTTTATTTGCAAGAATTCTTCATTAATTATTGTAAGCGGTCTGATTACAAATTCTTCTTGATGGTGCACAAACCATTCTTTTCTTCAAAACCCTTCTCCTTTACCTCCACAAAATCTCTCCCCCTTGAATTCTACTTTCTCATCTTTTGAATGAAGATTTAGAGATGGTAGTTAGGTTTATAAGAACTAAATCCACCATGGTTCAACCAACTAGGTTGAGTTTATGCCTAGGTAGGTAATGAGAGGGATTTTTATAACATGGCCACTCTTAATAAATTAATGTAAGTTAATACTTAAGTCACAAACATACTAACTTAGGCCTATATTTCACTACATATTTATTTAAATATTTAAATGAATTATTTTAGAGGGATACCCTAAATGAGTTCTTATTACAACTCCAAGAGTCCAAATGGACCAAACCACCTACTAAACACTCTAAGAAAACCTACTAAGCTTATTTAAACCAAAATCTGATTATGTACATGACACTCCTACATCAATCCACCTAGCTCCATCATAAGGGACACAAGGTCTGGTTTTCTGCATCATACTTCATAGGAGGGATGTTTATTTTATTCCATGCACACATTTGCTACATTCTACATATAGCTACTTGCTCGTTGTCCATGTGTGACTAACACAAGAGAAACCTGGGGAAAAATTCCACACACACACACATAATGGGTTTGAGATCTAGTGCAGTGCTTAGTTTTAAGTCCATCATTGTGGCAGCTGAGGACAGTTCGACTGCTCATTCTGCATATTAATTTTTTGGGATTTGATGTCTATTTGAGGGTTTTGTAGATTCATTCTTCATTACAGGTTTATAATGAGCTCGGTGATCTAGGTACGACCTCAGAGTGACCAAAGGTGAATAAATATGAACACCTTATGACACCTCAAAGGAGGTTTTTTGAGAATTTCTACTGGCCCCTGGTTCCCAGAAACAGGCCTAGGGCACCTGCGAGTGCCCCTGTCCCTTTCCAGATGCCCTAGTCTAGCCTATTCTTCCTGTTCTACATTTTCCTGAGCTATGGTACGATGGTTAGTGGTTTTTCTTTTACATTTTTCCAACTTTCTACACTCTCCATAACTCTGTCAATCAACTAATCCTTTATACCATATCCTTGTAATTAGGGTTTTACATTTTATTGCTTAGTTTTCTTTGGGTATATTTTTGTACTTCATTTTTACATGTATTTACTACTACTATAACATTAGATTAGGCATAATATTTCATATTTTTCATAATCAGGAGCCATGCATAAACACATCACACAGACTGCTTTGGTTTGTTTTTTTTTCTTCTCATTTTATTTCACCAAACTACTTGGTATCTCATTTGCTCAAGTTCTCTCGAATGCAAGGTAGAAAATAAGTTGATTTTCCACCTTTTATAACCTTTTCTTACTCCACCGAATTATTTTTTATCTTTCAACAGGGTTTTTCTTGCTTTATAGATTTTAAGTTATTTTCTTAATAAATCATCTTTTCCACTTTTTGATTTATCACTCGACTTCCTTTCGTGCGATAGAGTCGTAACCTTCTGGTGCACCTTACTACTTTTAAAGCCACAAAACATCCATACATGCACCTATTTACACCATATTATAAAATCCTTGGCACCATATTCCAAGTAGATCAATCATGTCACTGACTACTTTAGGTTACACTACATGATCCTTCTTCTCGTGTGGTCTTCAGTCTAATTAATTTCCTTATAAGCACTTCCATCCTTAACACCTTTCTCTCTGAGAGAACATCCTTACTTCACGCCCGTACTTGTGTCACCCTTTATAACTGTGCCAACCTATATTAACCTCTCAACACCGATGGATTTATTTTTCAGGGACTTTCACTTGGTTCCACCCCCACACTAAAACAATGCACAATACTATGTGCATGAACTCAATACATAATAATCAGTTTCCTACATGCAAGCATGCTTATTCCAACACATAGGAAAATAAAAATAACAAAACATAGAAAAAAATGGAAAGAAACACATGAAAGTGAAACCTAATCTAAATGGCATTACTACCTTATTACAAACACCAAGAAGATTTATTTATAGTAGGGCTTCATCCTACTCCCATTGAAGTAACTACGAAACATGGTGTCATCCAACGCTTACAACTGACATGCATCTAATTCGAGTATCTTGGTTACTACAAAAGGTCCCAACCAATGCACCTTCAACTTTCCTAGGTGTTGCGAGAACTTGGAGTCATAGAAAAGGGCCATCTTGTTAACTGTAAATGTCTTTCTCTTAATATGCCTATCATGCCATGCATTTTGTCTCGTATTCTCAGTCTTTTGTCTCCAATGTGCAATAACACGCCACTTATCTAACTATATTAATTTGTTAATGCACTATTTAACATCATGTTCATCATATAATCCAATTGTGCATGCAATACACATGGATGGTAACATAAATTCCACTGACATAATAGCTTCTGTGCCAAACACCAACTGAAAGAGTGTATCCTTATTCAACCTTTTATAAATGGTCATGTAAGCCCAAAGTACAAATGTCACTTCTTATTATCCCAATATTTTCTTCTAACATATCATATTTTTGTAATATTTTGTCCCAAAATTTTGTTGAAATCTTCTTCATTGCCATTGAATTGAGGGTGATAAGGAGTGGTCTTATGGTGTGCAATCATAAACTCCTCCAATAGGATTCTAGTTGTATCATTCAAGAAATGAGTTCCCTTATCACTTGTCAAGAATAATGGGCAGCCATACCTGGTGATAATATTCTCCCTAAAAAATATTGTGGTTATGACTATTGTGTAATCCTTTGTAGGTGCTTCCTCTGCCCACCTTGTCAAATAGTCTATACAAGTAATAATGTAATGCGAATCAGTCCTACGCATAGGTGGTACAATAGGTCCTACAAAGTCAATAGCCCAGTTTTCAAAAGGATCAATACTAATTCACAATGAGATATCATCTCTATGTCTAGGCTTTCGAATGTGCTGACAATGATCACATGCTTTCATGTATTCCTTGGTATCCTTGTACAACGTCTCCCACAAAATTCCATCCATAAGGATTTTTCACATAGTCACATGATCACCTACATAGTTTCCACTTTCTTAACTTCTTCCTTTCTTCTCATTCCTCTTATCCTTCTCTCTTCTTATCTTAGCTTTTTTCTTAGCTGTAGTATCTTCTCTATCTATAAGTGACCTAAGAGGCCACTTTACCACCTTATTTAACACTACTTTCTTCTCTATTTTCATTGCTTGATTTTTTATTTCTCTTAATTTCTTCTCTAATTATTGTAACTGCTCCATGCTTTTCATTAACTCTTTGATTTAATTCTCTTCCCACAACTTCCTTTTCCTCTCCATCTCTCTTCTTTTTTTCTTCTCTCTTTCATCATTTTATTTCTTTATTTGACTAATCAAAACTAGCAATTCCTTCATTAGCTCTTCATTAACTTGTTCCTCATTTTCTTTCAACCTTTCTTATTTCCTAGTTCTCATAGTCATGTTTCCTTCACTTTTCTTACTAAGCCACATTGGCACTACATACCCATATTCCTTAGGCATTTCACAAAGCTCTTATTGGATTTCCATATTCTTGACCTACACATTTCTCATCAACATCTATCATACAACTTGTTAGTTCCAATAAATAATTTCATTCAAAATTATTAATTTATCTAATATTCTCTAATACAAAAATTATTTAGGAGCCCCTACATTCACCTCCCTTCTTGAACCAATTTTGACAAATCTTGCATTATCTTGGTCTAGGATTGGTTCTAGTTGTCAAATAGCCTTGAGAAATTTAATGTTACCTTAAGGAGTATAACCATGCATAAGGTGTTAACTAATCAAATTATTTGTTTGGAAAACTCAACACAATACCCATACACTTTACATCTTAAATCATGATCATGAAAAAATATTGATATTCATCATACCTCTGAGAATCCTTCACTAAATTTTGCTTGCATATCTTTAACCAACCATAATATATTGTTTTCTTGTCTCTATAGCTATTTATTTTATCCACACCTAAATCATAGACTCATATTTTCTCAATATCCAGTATCAAGAAGGTTAGCGTGCATCAAATAAACACCATGCATTAAAACATGCTAATTTTTCCTTGTTAATGTTCTTAAGCCACAAGCTAGGAAAATCTTAAAAAAATGTGTTCTTGAGGTATCTATAAACCTTTAAATGTTTCATAGGTTCCTTATCATTCCTCTAAACATGCTCTCCAAGTTTGAAGTTCCAACTCCCTCCATAACTCCTAGTTCTTCAACTTTAGCAATTTCACTACGAGCCCTTCACTAGGCCTGTCAAGAACATCATTCACTAATATATGATTGTATGGAATTTATCTATCCACTATAGAGGATTTTTAGACATATATTAGGTCCCTTTTCATCTCTTATAAGTTTCATAAACCAAATCTTAGTATAATTTTTAGGTCCTTTGCAATTTGACCCCCAAAACTAGGCCTAAAACTATGTTGTACATCTCACTTAGGACTGTCAAGGAAATTCTCCAAATTTTTATGATGGATTCAAAAAATTGTTCAAGATTCATCTAATATTATTCAAAAAAAACTTCCTCACGAAATTTTAGCTTCCCAATCCGTGGTTAAGATCTCCAAACTCCTTGCCCTAGGTCACACATTGTGACAGGTCCGAGAGGAAGAAATGCTTGTAAAATACACAAAAATCACTTTCAAGATCTAAAATTTTTCACCTCATATTGTTTTAAGACCATATACAAAAAATATTTATTATTAAGTATTTTGGTATAAACCCTTAAATGCTTCAATTTATCCTACTTTGACTAGTAAAACTATGTATTAAGATTATTTTGAAGGTTTATCATCTAGGGTTTTGAACTTAAGCCTTCAAGAAACTTGTTCTCACATATGAATATTATCTATGCCATACTTCAACATTTCTAAGGCTCTATAAACAAAATAACAAGGCCATATACTTCAAGATACTACATACCCTGACTGTAACTGATTGTATAAGGCAGAGTGTCTGAGTTTTAATACAAACAACCATAAAGAATAACTAATGGTTAACCTCCTCCTTATGAGATGTCATTTTCATTCTTATTCTACTAAATAGAGTGCATTAAAATAGGGGTTACCTAAATAATTCTATATAGCACTTGAAAAACATCATCATTCATTGAGTTTCCTCTTTCTACAGTCCTAGGTTACACAAAATTTAGGATTGAAATATGAATTTCTCAGTCTCTAACCTTATTGGTGATTCCAATAACTTCAAATCATTCTTATAGTGTGTTCACAGGTACATCATCTCTGATATATGGAGATATATCAAGGAAAATGATTATTTATACTCATAACTCGGAAATACATACTTCTAACATATAATCCTCACCAAAAACCAAAATCAATTGTATAAAAGCACTTATACCATTAGGGAATCCATTAAAAAACCTTTACTTGTATTATTACTCAAGAATATGTCTCTTTAAAATGATAAAGTAACCATGAAATAACAAAATTCATAAGAAATGCACAATATTGTTTGTCAAACTGAAACTTTCATTCATAAAAATCCTTTTTCAAGCCTCCATTCGAGTTCTTCTAGTTCATATTTCCCAAGAAATATCAAAGAACTATCTCTCCTCCACGCATTTAGTTACATTTTAGGCTTTTGTATCCTTTGAAAATAGTAACAATCATTTTTTAAAGGCTTATTATCTTTTAAACCATCCAATTACCTTTTCTCATGCTTAAAAATACTAACCCTAACTAGACTTATAAACCCTAGGTCCAATATAATTAATCAAGTTAGATCTCATATGAAATTTAATACCTTATAAAACCTATACCATTCTTTAAAAATGACTTAGACTCCTTATACAAGCAAAAAACAGTCATAATTCCCTTTTAGGAATTCAAATTACATTTTGGAGGGAAACCTCCTAATTCAAATTTCTTGCATACCTTGACCAAATTAGGAATTTGAATGGAACTACTAGGACTCTAATGACATCCCCAAATCCCTACCTAGGCTAACTCAACCAAAAATTGACCAATTTGAATAAAAACTCAAAAAAAATTGTTGGTGAGAATATGCTCCTACATCAATAGTGATAATCATGGGTCTAACCGACTCTCACTGCAAATTTTTCCAAGTCGACCGGCAAGCGCAAAGTGTGGGATCAGGAAGACTTACAGGCCAACCAGGTGGAAGAGATTTACAAGAAACTCTTCTCCTTGGATAGCAGAATTCAGGCCTCTCATCTCAGGCACAGCACTGCAATGAGGGCGATTCTCACCTTTCACGAAACACAAATCAAAAATATATGCAATCTGAGCAACCTCCCTCCAACTAGCTGGATACATGGCATTAAAAAAGACATTGTGTTCAAAGAGGCAGACAAGAATGATCCTGCGCAAATCTCAGCTCTTGGCCTCATCTCGGCCTTTCTCGCTTTGAAGGCGGCTGTGGAGAAAACCATAACCAATTGACTTTTTCTGTTTAGTTGCTGCTCCTTCGCTGTTTCGTTGCTGTTTCCTGGCTGTTCCTTTGCTGGTTTTTTTCGTTTCTGTGCTCTTTTTGTTTTGGCAGTTATGGGCTGGGCCCATTTGGTGTTCATCTTTTCTATGCTGGTTTTTGGCTCCTTTTGTGCTGACTACTTTCCATCTGGCTTTTTGAAGCCTTTTTGTTCGAGGGTATAGGCCCCTCTCAAAAAACTATTTACCATTAATAAAAAAATCATGGGTCTAACCCACTCAGATTCTTCAACTGGATCAATTATTCCATACTTGAGAATCTTATCAATTTATTATTTGACCTTCATGCACGGGTTAGGATTAATCCTATAAGGCCTCTTCCTAACTGGGCACATGCTTTCATTCAAATTTATCTTTAACTCTCCCAAAGAAGGATGCACACATTTTAATTCATTATAACCCTTAGAAAAGAGATCTTGAAAGTCACACAAGAGATCGATGATCTTGGATAATTTCTATTCTAACCAATAATCCCTAACGATTTCTTCCTTAGCTTCATCCTCAATGTCAATGTTTACCTTATTCTTTTTCATGGGATTATGGTATGTGCGTGCCATCTCATTGGAAGATTCCATGACCTCACATGCACCCTCAATGTGACTAACATCCAAGTGGTTCACTTCCTCATCATAAATCATGTACACTAGCTTTCCTTTCCCTTTCTCTTTCCAAGTGTGATCCATCTGTACCTCTTTTGTTTCCTCAAGATCAAGGTGCACCTCAGAATCAATTTTTCCAAATAGTTATAGAATGAGCTCTTTATCCTTCATGTTATCTCCCAATGTGATGTGCTTCATTATTTTTAATGATTCATAGACTGTAGGATCAATAGGAAAGTGATCAAAAGTTTGGATCATACCTAGAGTCATTTATTTCCAATTTTCAGTCTCCCTTTTTAATTTTGCGTGGACATACTAGGCATGCATGCATCCACATAGAGTGGATTACAACTTATGTACATATAGGGATGGAGGTAAATCCTCTTGGCCTTGTTCCCATGGCCTCTCACAAGTATGGACATGACGGGAATCTAAATTATTACCATGTAATTCAAAGATGTGTATTAGTACATTACTCCAATTAAACTTGGTGGAAAAGGAGATTCTCACTTCTCACCATTCATAGAGGTTATCTCTATGTGTCTCCCATGAGTGTATAATTTTCCCGCACAAGATATAGACCAGCATATTTATTCTATCTCCTTAATTTGGCCACTAAGTCTCCATGGAGCGCAAGAATGTTGGGGGGTTACCTTCACCAATATTACTTGGTACCTGAGCCAAGCCTAAATGCCTCATCATGCATGGCCTGATCATCCTTGTTACTCGCCCTTTAACTTCGGGCCTAACCATCTTGTACGTTCCATGAGCCCAATTATCACAAGCAACACTAATAGTTTCACTTAGAGTCTGTGTGTCTTCCAACTGAAGTATGTATTCTTTTGATGGTTCTAGATTCTTTGGATCGTGCACCATCTATGCATAAATTTGATTAAGCTCTTATTCACTAAGGGGCTCAACATAAGGCTATTCCTTATTTTTAAATAGAGGTATAATCACATGCTCTTCTTTTCTCTCAAAATTGATGTATCTCTTGTTAAAGGCAAAAATATTATTATTCACATAACACTAAGGTCACCCAAGTAATGTTGGGAAGTTATTTGCTTTAGCAAGATCTAATACCTCAAATTCCCCAGTAAACTTAGCTCCCTAAATAGTGATGGATGCATCTTTTATTACACAAATAAGCATAGCCTTAGTTATTTTTCCCATGTGCATCACATTTAAAGATGGCTGTAATGTAGGCCTCCCCATATGATTCCATGCTTCTAAAGTCAACACATTTACCAAAGCTCCTATATCTATCAAGATATTTCTCACTAAACATCCATCAATAACTGCATCAAGTGTGTTTTTCCTTATCAAATTCATGGTCCTAAGGTGGTAGACTTTTATGAAGTATCCTCCTCTCGCGCTCAACTCCAGCATGTGGTACCTTGTCTCGAAGCCATTCTGCTACAAAAGGGATGATATTTTCCTAGTGCAACATCTTACACACCTCTTTTAGGTCATCCATATCCTTCTGTCATAACTAAACATTATTTGCACATTCTCTCTCAAGTGCCTACTCTTTTAAGCATTGTATTTCACCTTGCAAATATCTAATAACTCCTAAAGTATCTTGGTAGACTTCCTTCTGACACTCCACATCTGGATAATTAACATGTATCACTTCCTCCCTTATGATAAGTAGCTTATCCTTCAGAGGATCATGTGTGTATTCTGCCTCAGCGTGTATTCTAACTAGCATGGGTTACAATTCTGGATCAGGCATATTATTAGGCATCCATTGATCAACATTCGTGTGTTACACCTTGATCATACCTATGCCATTTTCCTTCTTATTATTACTCATGTGCTCATATAGATATAGGAAATACTCTAATTTATTATGCTTCCCACAACATGAGCAAGTTTTATTCTAAGGGAAATCTCATTGGTAATCATAAGGAGATACACAGGTGTAAAAATGTCTTCTAGCAAACTTGCATTTTCCACCACCACAACCACAAACTTGATATCCTCCTCGGAAGCCTCAATTTCTATTGTCCCCATTGTTGCATCCTTAATTATGTTATCCTTCCTACTCCCTGGATCTACTTCCCATAATAATATGGTTCACTCCTGTCTCAATGACTTCATGGATGTGATCAATAAGTCTATAGTCAATGTTGTCGTGAGTATGGGACCTGCAAATCTTGTAGTACATGGAAATCTTATAGCACATGGACAATCCCAGACATCATGGTTCAAGTGAAAAACTTCATAATATAGTAACTGTTGTATATATCTCCCTCCCTGGGTAAATATAGACAAAGAGAAGAATATGGAAATCAAAGAAACTCAAAACCCGACATTTATTTATGCCACCAGTCATGCCCAGGAAAAGATCAAAAGGTGTCAACATGGAAAAAGTTACACCCTAGTGCAGGTTGGAGGGTGGAGATTAGAAGGTGTCGACATGGAAAAATTTGAGCCCAAGCGCAAATCAGAAGGTGTCAACATGGAAAAATTCGTGCCCTGGCACAGGTTGGAGGGCGCAGATTAGAAGGTGTTGACATGGAAAAATTCACACCCAGGCATAGATTATAACATGTCGGCATGGAAAAAGTCGTGCCCTAGCATAGGTTGGAGGGCACAAATCAGAAGGTGATGACATGGAAAAAGTCATGCCCTAGCGCAGGTTGGAGGGCGTAGATCAAAAGGTGTCGACATGGAAAAAGTCATGCCCAGGCATAGATCAGAAGGTCTCAGCATGGAAAAAGTCACACCCTAGCATAGGTTAGAGGGCATAGATCAGAAGGTGTCGACATGGAAAAAGTCACGCCCTGGTGCAGGTTGAAGGGCACAGATTAGAAGGTGTTGACATGGAAAAAGTCACACCCTTGCACAGGTTGGAGAGTGCAGATCAGAAGGTGTTGACATGGAAAAATTCGTGCCCAGGCATAGATTAGAAGGTCTCAACATGGAAAAATTTGTGCCTTGGCACAAGTTAGAGGGCACAAATCAGAAGGTGTCGACATGGAAAAAGTCGTGCCTAGGCGCAGATCAGAAGGTGTCAACATGGAAAAAGTCACGCCCTGGCATACATTGAAGGGCACAGATCAGAAGGTGTCAACATGGAAAAATTCACACCTAGGCGCAAATCAGAAGGTGTCGACATGGAAAAAGTTGCGCTTTGGCGCAGGTTGGAGGGCGTAGATCAGAAGGTGTCGACATGGAAAAAGTCACACCGGGGCATAGGTTGGAGGGCATAGATCAGAAGGTTTCAACATGGAAAAATTCATGCCTAGGCACAAATCAAAAGGTGTCGACATGGAAAAATTCACACCCTAGCACAGGTTGGAGGGCGTAGATTAGAAGGTGTCGACATGGAAAAATTCACGCCCAGGCACAAATCAGAAGGTGTCGACATGGAAAAAGTCGCGCCCTGGCGCAGGTTGGAGGGGACAGATCAGAAGGCATCAGCACCACATTTTCAGTGCCTATGGTGCACTTAAAAGTATTTTGATGTGAGGATGGATGTGCCAAGGTGCACCTTCAGGAGGCGCAACATTTTGAGCGTTGACACCCTGAACCCAACATGAAGCAAACCCTGACCCAGATATTCAAATGGCCATAAATTTTCATAGGGAGCTCGGATTCATGCAAGGTTTGACTTTTCAGAAATATTACAAGGTCCTCTATCCAACTACGACTGGATATATTTAATTACGTTAGAAAAAGTTCTTCAAAAATAAAAAATAGAGTTCTCCATTTTTTGGGTTTGCTAGGGTTCTCACCTACTGCCATAATGAGATGAATTAAATGCAATCTAGAGGTGGTTGGGGTAGATTTGGAATTCCTCTCTCTTCCCTATCTCATTCTCCCTATAAATTTTAAGGAGGGACTTCTTTCTAAAGGTTGGACATTCTTGTTTTTCCCCTCCCTTATTCTCTTTGGCAGGGGAATTTGTGGAGTTCAAACTCCCATCTAAAAATGGTAATGTAACTTTTCCTCTTGGAATTTTGTAGTGTATTGTATCAATCTTTGGAGCAAGTAATGCATGCCTGTGGATGATTATCAACCCTCTCTATGTTCATTTTCATCCTCCTGATCTTTCACTACAAATTTGGTTATCTGTGCATGATCTTGCATTACATTTTAATGGTTTGTGTTTATTGGCAAGACATGTGTTCTTCATTCCTTGGTGCATCACCTTTGTTAGTTTAGGTTTATTTTTTATGCATCTTCTTACCCTATCTCCTTGGAAATTTAGATTAGGTTTTTATGTAAACCCTCTGCATTTTTATGTGTGCATCTGAATAGAGGAATAGGAATTGGCCTTCATCTAGAGAGCTTCCCGATTCGCAAGGTCCCACACTTGGGAAAAGCTCCATGTTATGCAATCGCACTGAGAGTCTCAACCCATCAAGTTACAGACATCCAGGGGTGTTGTGATTCACCATCAATAGTAACAATGCACATAATGACTTGCACTGACAATTATCCTTTATATGTCCTTAAACCTCACAATCCATGCACCATATACAACTACTAATATCGTATGCTAAGTTAGCATAAAGCTTCTCCAACTACTTTTCCATGGCTGCGATCTATGCCTCTAAGAATAGGATTACCCAAG
This sequence comes from Taxus chinensis, assembly GCA_019776745.2. NCBI lineage: Eukaryota > Viridiplantae > Streptophyta > Pinopsida > Cupressales > Taxaceae > Taxus > Taxus chinensis. The sequence continues at coordinate 799,854,526 of CM034146.1, forward strand.
TATCAACACTTCCAACTGATTTAGTGCATGGGGTGACTTCTAAAGCCTTACATGGATCAATATATGTCTTATGAGATAAAGCTCTTTGGAACAGAGTCAACAATTCCCCAATGAAACACTGCACATGCTAACTTTGATGAATATCATATGACAATCATTGCAACAGATTCTTAAAATACATGTCATAATCAACCATTCTTTCACAAAAACCATGCTTTATATCCTTGATTGTGTTGATGCTCTACTGCTCAAACTGTGGGATGTGAAACTCATCTAGAAACGTAGAGTGCAAAGCATTAAAGTCACTATAGTCTAATTTGAATCATACTTCATATACCAACTATGTGTGTGCCCTTGAAGAGTAGTAGAAAATTGACTTGCCTTCCTATCTAAAGTAATAATTCCCTTAGAGGGCCATAATAGTTCACACTTATGCACATATTCTACTGCATCTTAAATCTCTATACTATGGTAAGCAGATAGAAATCTCATAGTAAACTTGAGGTGTTGGGTGCATTAGTTGATGAGGTTGTGGTTGATTTAGTGGTGGTTATAGTCCCTATCCACCAGATCCAGAACTAGAACCTCCTTCATGTAGTGGCTGACCCAATCCACCTGATACTCTCACGCCCCCTACTGCGTGTTGCAATCCAGTTTACAAAATTATTTGTGTCCCAGTTCTTGTACTAAACTGGAAACCTAGAATATGCATGGTAACAGCTCCTACTTAAGTACTTCCAATAGTCTGTGCACCAACACTCTGTCCCAATGATGAGCCTAAATAAAATCATGCATACGTACTCCCAAATAATAGCGCCGACTGTGATGTCATGGGTGAGTTACTAACTTGATCTCTTAAATTTAATGTAAAGTGATATCTACCTATCTCTACCAACTTACTTCGACTAACATTCTTATCAATTACTACCTCTAGATTTATAGCACCAACCATAATGGCTAGGTGGCTAGGTGGGATCAGATGCATGCTTGCAGTCCTCATTCTCTCTCCTGATGTGCTCTTATCCAAATCTGAACAAGATTCTCTATTGCAATTAACTAGAATTAGGATATCCTAATGATGCATCTCCTCCTATTCCACAATAGATTCAAAACCTTCATGATCCATCATCCTAATCAAATATAGTGCTTCCTCAATCTCCCACACATGTACCATATTCCTCTCTCATGCTTCAATACACTTCAGCCACCTTTCCTCTCTCTATCTTACTACTTCTAGGTCTACCATATTTCTCCACACCTGCTCCTACCCCTATGCATTTTGGTGGTTTATCTAGCAATGGGTAGGATTTCTAAATCAAATTCTATAATCAAAATATTAATCGATAATGGTATAACATGTAAGTAATAACCTATGGGCTCATGTATGAACCTAAATTCAGCTTCCTCTAGACACAACTATGTAGAAATAACTTACTCTAATGTATAAGTGCACAACTCCCAATCCCACCAATGATCTACAGCTCTAGTCCACTCCACATATGCATCAAAAAGGGTTTGGTAATCCTCTTTCATCCAAAGTCTTAATTTAGGATCCCAATGCTTCCTTATTATGGATGTTGCTAGCCACTCATACAATTCTACTAGAAATAAATTGAAGAACATCTCATATAGATCATGATAAATATTATCTTCCATCCAAGGATGTGCATTGAAATCAGGTCCAGTGTCATATCTCTATACAAACTGATCCTGACCGTAATCTACCCAACTTTTAATGCTCTCCAGAGTTAATTAATATGCCATCTATATGAAACATCCTGACAGACAGTTTGAAAAGAGGTACTTCATTGTTCTTGATTGTCAAGATGCTAGCATAAATATTCAAAATAACCATTATCAAAACAACCATTCAAGTGAATAACATTACATATATCATATCATGAGCTTATAATGGAAACACGCATAATAAGGAAACATACCAAATTAGATAAAAATGAAGATCAATTACACCATGTAATCACCATACTCAAATACATAAACAACCATAATCCATCCTTCATATTCAAATATAAAAAATTCTTACATAACAGAAGTTAAACACGTCTCCACAAACAACACTGGAACATGTGCAAGTATCAATCCCTAACCCATAACCATATACAAAAGACTCTTAGCACTATGAATGATGGGACGTGGTCACAGTACCAAAAAATAAACATAAAATGGATATATATAGTGGTGGGGACTTTCCCTTCACCACCCATGCACTCTCAAAATAGATGACATGCTCAAAATAGTCATCCATACATTACATGCATTGCATCTCAAAATGACCCTGTATTAAAGCTTGTTGTTAATAATAGCTTATTTTATAACTAAACTTCTCTTTAATCCTATTAATATCCTGATCCATGCATGTCTCTTCATCTTGAATCCACATGTTCTTTTACCCAAAAATAAACTTTTCTTGGCTGCCAAGTCTCTTTACTTTTTTATACTTCTGAATCATTGCTTGGTCAACACTCTAACTCTGTCATTCTATTTTTAGCTAACTTTCACAAAATTGGATGAGTCCCAAAGTATTTCTGCTCAAGCATGAACCTCCACATCCTATCTCATTCTACCAATGTGCGCCCCTTCCTTCCTTCCTTGCACACACCCCAGATCCTCACACGTGGCATGTACTTAGTTATTTTAGCTGTGTAACAACTATCTACACTGGATGGTTTCTCAGGTTATAACCATGAGGTGATAAAGCAATCAGAATAGTTTAAAATTTCTTTCACTACCCAATGGGGAACATATGTCTATGTTAGAATTAATTTTAGAGTAATCAATGCTATTGTAAATTTTTAGAGAGCTATGGATGTGGCATTTTTTGGTTTCATCAATGATTTCATAGAAATTTATCAAGATGATATAACTGTCTTCTCTAGACACAGGGGTAACCATTTATGGCACCTTAAAAAGATATTGATCAGGTGTAGAGAGTATTGGATTTCATTAAACCCCAAAGAAGTGCCACTTTGGAGTGTAGAAGGAAAAATTATTAGGACATATTGTGTCTCAGGAAGGAGTGATGATAGATCCTAAAAGGGTGGAGGTAATTGATAAAATCCCATATCCGTATGTCTAAAAAGGGTATCCAATCCTTTTTTGGACAAGTAAATTTTGTAAGAAGGTTCATCTCCAACTTTGATAAGATTACTATTCCCATCACAAGTATGCTAAAGAAGGATTAAACCATTAAGTGGGAAGAAGGGGCTATTCAAGCATTTAATGGAATAAAGGAGGCACTCAAGAGTGCCCCATCTTAACTAGTCTTGATTAAAACAAAGCATATCTTATTTTTTCCTTTTCCTATGATAATAGAATAGTTTCTTTACTATTATATAAAGATGAAGATGGGCATGAAAATCCAATTTCCTTCTTTAGAAAAACCTTGCAAAGAGCTGAGATAAAATATTCCATCATGGAGAAATAAGATTTTTCCTTGGTGAAAGCCACTAAAATTTTTAGACCCTACATTCTAAGCACCAAAGTTATAGATTATGTACCCCATACAATGGTAAAAAAAAATTCATTAGAAATGGAAATGTCAAGTAAAATATGTAGATGGGTAAACAAGATTCAAGAATATGACATGGATATTCAAACCAAAAAATTGTTTTGAGGATTGGGCTGAGCAAGGTGGATGGCAAAGAGCAATTTTCAGGTGATGGAGATGCACAATGTTGAAGAAGATGCACAAAAACCTCATGAAAATGTGAGCACTTCAGTTTGGTATAAATATATAGTATGTTACTTGATGAAATTGAATTTTCCTATGCACTTAGACAAGAATCAAAGGAGGACACTCAAGTTGGTTTCCTAAAATTATATTTTGACTAATCATGGACTGCCTTGGAGGAATTCAAAAGAATTTTTGCTAAGATGTATCACTGAAGAATATGCACCTAAATTAATTATAAAATTTCATGAGGGAGTGTGTGGAGGCTATTTTGCTGGAAGAGTTACTGCTCAAAAACTTCTAAGGGTAGGATATTGGTAGCCTTCATTTTTAAAAGATGTTGCTTTGTTGGTTTGAAGATGTGAGAGTTGTCAACATTTTTTTGGAAGACTGAAAGCTTCTGGGGCCCTATCCATGCATCTTGTGTCAATAGAAGCTCCATTTAAACCATGGGGATTGGAATTTATTGGTGAAATATTATGCTCTTATTGTGTTTCTCGTAAGTGGATATTGGTAGCCACTTATTACTTTGCTAAATGGGTTGAATCCATTCACACCATGAAGGCAACTCATCAAATAGCCATGGAATTTATGTTCAATAACATAATCTAAATATTTGGGGTGCCTACAAAGATAGTTACTGAAAATTTGATGATTTTTAGAGATAAACCATTGGAAAAAATGTGTCATGAGTATGGTATAAATATAAATTATGCATCAAATTATAATCCTTAAGGAAATTTCCAAGAAGAATCAAGTAATAAAAACCTGCTAAAGATCCTCAGAAGAACACTAGAGACCAATAAAAAGAAATGAGGTCTATAGAGTTAGTATCAAGAGTTATATTAGAAAGATCCCATGTGATTTAGTCTATGGAGTTCAATCCCTTTTTCCCCTGCACTTACAACTTGCCACCTATCAGTTCATAAGGAAATTTGAAGAGGGAAAAGAGGTGAGTCCATATGAAACAAGGATCAATCAACTCATGGAATTGGATGAAGAAAGAAGGGAGTCCCACCAAAGACATGTCAATTTCAGAGAAAAACTCAAGAAGTTATTTGATAATAAGGTCACTCTAAGAGTCTTCAATGTTAAAGACCTAGTCATGTTATGGGACAATAGGCATGAAGACAAGGGAAAACATGGAAAGTTTGATGCCCTATAGATGGGAACCTATTCTATTGATATCAGGATTAGAGATCGTACTTTCTTTCTAGAAGATTTGGAGGGAAATTTATTAGAGTTTCTTGTCAATGGAAGGAATCTCAAACACTTTTTGGATTGATCCAAAGGATCAAGTATTATCATTGTATAGTGTACAGTTGTGTTGTTTTTTTCCATTATTTGTGTTGTTTCCCTTTTTGTGCTCTGGTCTATAGTGATCAATTTTCAATACATGGTAGTATTATGGTATGAATGTAATGTATCTTTTTAGAAGGCCTTGAGCATTTTTTCTTCCCGAATCCTTACCCAATGGACTAGGCATCTGGTCATCATTCTTTTTTTATTGTGGCACCCACAAGGGGTTCCCATCCCCGAGAAGGAGCCATTGTTGGTGCTCAATCCAATCCCTTGGATCGAGATCATATTTTTCTATAATATCTATAAATATAACTATTTTATGTGCTTCATATTGCTCCCCGTGCTTCAAAGTTCATTTTGAGTAAGGGAGAAGTATCAATTTGTAATAAATTTCATTGCTTTAACAAAATAAAAGAAAGTAATTCAAAAAAAAAATGTCATAGGACTATTTTACTGGACTGGTTAATTAAAGTATAAAAATCTTCAGACTTGCATGGTTGATCGAGAATATGTCTACATCTTTCACAAAGAACCATACAATCAACATCAAATGATTTAAAATGCTCCAAGAACTATTAACGGTACAAAGGCCCAAAATCATGTAACCTCGACCACGAAGTATAAAGTTGCAAGATTGGTTAAAATGAAAAATTTAAAATGGACCTTAGCCATTTTTAAAATATGGGGACATTCAAATGGTCGTTTCAAAGATCTACATTGCACTAAGAAATTCAAATTCCTGTGAAAGGAGAGGACACATGGAGAGATTCTAGGATACTCTCTAAAGCCATTCAAAGTTTTGTTAGATTTCAAGTCTACAGAATCAACTGAGGTTGATAGCATCTTTGGGTCCGGGAAATTTGAAAAGTCAAGGGATAATAAGTGGCAACATTTTTATGAAGCCAACAAAGAAGTATACCTAGATAAAATTTGCAAGATACGAAGAACTGACCCCATAATAAATGAAATCCCAAAACATGAAAGCAAGAGAGACCTGACACTATGAAATCCAAAGTAATGTTGAGCTTTCTCATTTTTCTATGCTTCGCACCCTGATAAGGCTGACACTGTAAGGTGCGTGGAGCTTTCTTGATTGGTTTATGCTCTGCATACTTTAAAGGTCCTTGTAAATAAAATTGAATTCCAAACAAGCTGTGAAGATCTTTCTCATTGGCTTACGTTTCATGAGCAATCAGTCAAGGTTATCAAACATGGCTGATAGTGTGAAAGGAGCATGGTAGCTTTCCCATAGGCGTACATGTTTTGTAGCAATCATTCAAGGTTATCAAATAGTCAGAATTGTGAAGGATCTTGGAGAACTTTCATTGGCTCATGTTTTGTGGTGGTGAGTAAAAGTAAAAGTATAGAGACTAACATTGTGAAAAACTGTGGAGATTTTTCATTAGCTCACGTTTCTTGGTAGGGCAGTTAGGTAAAAGGAAAGTTTGAATTGCAAAGTAAACAGTGGAGCTTTTTCATTGGATTATGTTTCATGGAGGGAAAATCAAGTAAAAGAACAGTTTGAAATATGAAGCAAGTGAGGAGAATTTTCATTGGCTCACATTTCCCAGAGGCAAATCAAGTAAAAGAATAGTCTAGATTACGAAGGAGCATATAATTGTTATGGGATTGGCTCACATTTCATAGACAAAGTAAATTCATGAAGCCAATAAAAAACTATTACATGTCACTCTCCTATTCATCCTCATAGCAAAAAACTTCAAATGGCCATAACTTTCAATCCAGAGCTCTAAAGCATGCGAAATTGGTCTCATTGTAAAGGTCTCAAAATCATGTGAAATTGATTCACATTTTGTAGAAAAAGGAGATTCCTAAATTAAATCAAAAGATATTATGTTTCACTCATCTTGTTCATCCCAAAGGGAAAAAAACTTCAAATGGCCATAACTTTCGATCCAGAGCTCTAAAGGATGCAAAATTGGTCGCGAGACAAAATAAAAATACACAGGACATACCTGGCAATATCAGCTAACTATTTTTGTGTATGTGGCAGTGAAGGAATGGAATAAATCCCAAAATACTAACAAAAAATTGGATATTTTAAGTTAGACAAGTTACCATTCCCACTTTGATTAGAAATATATTTCTTTATGAATAAGGTGGTGAATACGCTTGCAAATTTTTTTAGGGGGGGGGGAGAATTGAATTTTTGGAATATACCAAATTTGTATAAATATAGGGGCTTGTCCTCATATTAAAGTGTGGGTTCTTTTATTAAAGATTTAGTTTTAATATTTTGATAAAAGGGGATTAGTCTTTATATTTCTAGAAAAGTTTGAAGAGATATAATTGTGAATAGTGTGTCATTTCCTTTATGAAATGCATATAGATTTTTGTTTCCTATACTTCTGTGTCAAGGTGGTTGCAATGTACAGATCCATTGACAAACTTTTAGAGAATTCTCTTGATGTTCCCTTGTTAAGAAAGTCAAGATATGAATGAAATATGTCCACTTTTGAGTTAAATTTCTTTGTTCTGAGATCTGGATGTTGAATTGTTGATTGATGAATTACTAGTTTCTACTATAGTTATTGTGTTTATTGCTTCTCTTTGTCATACACTAGATTAGTCTTCAATGGTTTTGCTTTGGTCATTAGCTCAATATTGTCCCTATGTAAGAATTTACTCTTCAATTTTGGAATTAATTGTAAAGTCCTTACTCTAACCATTTTGTTGAAGTGATTTTTGTTATCCTTTGAGTGTATCTTAGGTGTACGAGAGTAGAAGCAATAAAAACTTCATAGAATGCTTGCATGAGATCTTGTGTCAAGTATTTTAGAGATTGTGATGAAAATTTTCATATGTTGGGTATCAAGGAATGTAAATATTTCTTTGTAGAAACTATCACTACTTAATCTAATTATATGTGCCTTCAAGATTTTTTGGGTGCTCTAAGTGTCAAATGCTCTATTACAAGGAATACCTCATCCTATAATTCCCCCCTTTATGAATTTCCAAATAAAATTATTGTTCCCACCACCTAATATTAATATTTTTTCTTTCCATTACTACCTTGTTACTCTAAATATCACTGAAAACAAGCTTAACTATTCAATGAACCATCTTTATTCAAGTTTTAATGATCCCATCATACCTTATTTCTTAATAAAAAAATAAAAAATTACATGCTGGATTAGTTTTTCAGACCTTCTTGATGCATTTCATACACCTTAACACCTATAAACTCTATACACTTGATATAAGAAAAAATGTTCCAATCAAGTCAAGGTTAGGATAACAACAATGTATTAATGCAAGTTATCTTCCAAGTCTATTTTATTGCATTCATTAAAATTAAACTTGAATGCACTTATTGTTACCACTACCTAATATCTTCAACTATGACCCTTAATTTCCTACATCCACCTATGATTTTTCCATATTCTCTTGGGATCACCAACTCACTTGTATTGACATTAGATATATCTCTAAATTATTCAATTTCTTTATTGTTATTTTTTTATTTAGTGAACTTATTATTATGTTTCCTTACTATGACCTATCAGAATCAGGTTCCTAAGTATAATTCATCATTCAAACACTAAGACTTATCATCTTCACCTATTATTTCCATTCAATCCTTATCACATTTTCCTTATACACGACCCTATTCAAGGGTATCCCTAAATTTGTTCTCATTTTTTAAGTTTTGAGTTTTTGATGGCCTATTCAAGAGAAAATTAAATTTTACCCAATTTTTCTCTCCTATATAATGAGTTCAAGGTCTCACTCACACCTTATTTTCCCTTAAATTAGTTAAATAATATCACTAGTTCTTTTGAAATTATTATTGGACATTGTGTCTAGTTGTTTTCATTGATGTCAAAGGATTATAGGAGGAATAAGTGAGTGTAATATGTGTCTCCATCAAGTGTTATTCATTATTAAGGCTAAAGGTTGATTGGTAGTCTCCAATACTGGTGTCAAGTCATGGTGTCTTGGTTAGCATGCATGGTTCTAGCTTGTATGGTAAATATGTGAACTTTAAAGGTTTTATAAGGTTTTTATTACATCTAAAATGCTTACTATAAGGTTTCAAAGGCATGAATGAGTCTATAAGATGTATTCACGGTCAGTTCATGAGATGTATGTGTTGAGTCAAGTCATTTTAGGCCTAGTCCTAGACCTAGCATGAGCTATATCGTATGGTGGCATGGAGTATGATGTAGAGAAGAATTATTTTAGCATGTTAGGTGTATTTTGAGGTTGTATATTAGGTTTTGGAGGTGTCTAAGGTTATCATTCATTTGTTAAGTACATGATCAAGGTCAGTTTGGAGCAAGTCAATGAAGATAAAACATGAATACATGAGTAAGTCCTAGTGCATGAATAATTTAAGATATATATGAGATTAGAAGAGGTTTGGAAAGCATAGAGAAGGTCCATAATAGTGATTTGGGTAAAATTTTATGTCACAGGTCAAAGAAGAAGGAAAGAAAACTCATGTTTAGCTCTACCGTATTCTTAAAAAGGTAAAAACCACCTTGATGACAAACTTTGAATGCTCACCCACACTTGTGAGCTCTGTATTGAGACCTGATAATTTCAGGGAATTTTTTACATGGAGTCAAGATAATTTTGAAAAAATAATGAATCAATTTGGTCTTGAATATTTATGAACAATCATTAACAAGCTAGGAAGGTTTAAAACCCAAGTTAAACCCTAAACATAGAGAGAGGAAAGATTTGATTTGTATGGGAATAAAATAACTTAGGAAAGATAATTTAATTCTTTAGGGTTATAGAGGAATTTTCAAGGATTGTGTTAGTTGTGATTTCATGTTCTAGTTGTTCCAGCAAGCTCAAGAAAAACCCTATTGCTGTGGAGATTTGTAGGTATAGAGCTAAGATTGAAGATTCATGAAACAAAAGGAATTATTCTAGGTATACTGGGATGTATTCTAAATTTCTATGAAAAGTTTTAGGAAATTTATATTATCCATTTTTGCACCGCACTTGCAAAATGGATCAATCTACAGGTTTGGTCATTGATAGTTAATGGGAGTGGTTTGCACGGTATCTCACGGTGAGCTTGCGAGTCATGACGAAGGTTTGGAGGAGGATTTGCATCAATGGGATAAATGGAAACATATATGGATTGTCTCTTTGTTAATGCATGTCAACCACTTCCTCATGTCATACGACAACCATTCCTCTTGTCATGCGTTAACCACTTCTTCCTATCATGTGACAACCACCTTCCTCCTGTCGTGTGAGAACAAATCCTTGTTGACGCGTGTCAACTGCCTCCTCCTGTCACAAGACAACTTCTCCTTGTTGACACACGTCAAACACCTCCTCATGTCATGTGATAACAAATCCTTTTTGATGCCCTTCAAATACCTCCTATTTTTGTGCAATAACAACTCCTTGTTGATGTGTGTCAATGTTTGCTTCCTGTTGTGTGTCAACCTCCTTTTGCTGTTACATTTTAACCTCCCCTTTTTGTCATGTGACAACATTTCTTCTTGTCACATGACAAGTCTTTTCCTCATCAACAACAACTCTTCCCTTCTTATCATGCACTAGCTAGTGGTTTCCTTCAGGAAACAACAAATATTTTTAGATACGACCAAACATTAATGACACCATATAAGGTAGCTCAACAACCGGTTTAAGGAGGTATGACACCCCTGTTCACCGTGTAAGAAAAGTCAACCATCATGGTTTCCCATACCCATGTACATGAATTTAATGAAGGATGTTGGTTAGTAGTCCCTTATATATATATATATATATATATATATATATATATATATATATATATATATATATATGTATGTATGTATGTAAATTCCCCTCATTGTGAAGGGAAATATTTCGAAATTGTAAAGGAACTCTGTCAAAATTGTTCCAGCACTTACGTGAGTTGCAGGCCTCAAATTTATGAATTATGTGAAGGATTCTTGCCTTGTGCCTATATTCTAATGGATTATGCATCATATTAAGAAATAAATTAGTGTTTTGTGTCTCTTCTTTCCCTAGCTTGATTTATATTTCATTTCTTTCCTTCTATTATATTTTCTAGATATATTGTGCATATTGTGTTCCTTTGCAGGGCTTAAATTTGTTGTGCTCCATGAGATTGGAGGTTTGAATGTGTTTTGGGACTGTGGCATTTTATCTACCCTCTTATTCCCCATTTCCCTCCACTTTCACTCACTAGGAATATCTTTATTCTTGTTTTGGTGCTATCACCTCCCTTAGTTTAGGATTTACATTTATGTATTTCTCTTCCTCTGGTCCATTGGAATTGGTATTTTAGGATTAGATAAACATTGGAATAAGTTAGGAACCAACCTTCTCTGGAGGTTTGTTTCAATCGTAAAGGTCCCACACCTTGAGACAATCCCATGTTAGTCAAAAGTAGGGTTTTTTAATGTGAAAATACCAGTGTGCTACTTTTCTGACATAATAATTTCTAATGAGAAAATCGGAGTAAGATGTCTTCCCATGTTCTCTGCTGCTAAAGGACAAGAAGGTGCAAATCTAGTCTTGTGGTTTGAGGTGTGTTTAATAGAAATGAATGTTGGATTATTATTTTAAGGACTTGGATAGATGGTAGAGGCCAAACATGAAGTGTTTGAGTGATTGGTTTGACCAAATGATGTGGTTTATTTCTTATTCCATATTAGCCTAATAAACCCTATTAGGATTTTAAACAAGGGTGCATGGTTGTTTTAATCCATGTGACATAGGATTATGAATGCTTGATAATGTTTTTATGGATGATAGTGAAGATTTTTGAAGTGGTTTCAATGATTGGAAGTGGATTTGGAGATGTTTTTGCATGTTTAAAAAAAGACTAGTTCTAGAGTCCTTTTAGTAGATTTGAGTTCATATTGGATATGGGTTTGTTTGAATTATTTATGCCCTAATTTGGATATTTAAGTGATTAGTTTTAGTTAGTAGACACCGAGATATTTTCATCCATATGTTAGATTAGCATTGATGATGAGATTTGATATGCCAATTCATTCACTTTTGGAGGTTGACTTTTAGGTGCTTGAGACCTAGTTTAAACATGTTTTCCAAATAGAGTGTTTCATGATGATGATGGAGGTTGCTTATGTTCCTAAGCATGTTTAATTTTGTGAGAGGATTTCATTGAATAATGTGCAGATGGTGGAGCCTTGGTGAAACTTCTGTGCTTGATAAATTAAAGTTCTATTTTTTGGAGATGTAGACCTTGCTTTTAGGCCTAATTAAGAGGCTTAGTGTTATTTGTGTTTGATAGGATATTTCTGAACTTCAAGGTCCCTTGGATTGATTTTATATGATATTTTAGGTGTGTTTTTTATTTTCAGTGTATGACCTATTGTTATTGGCCAACCTATCTAGTTATGAAAGCTAGTGTCATGATAAACATTGCATTTTATTTTCTCATTATGACAATTCGAAAAGATGGGGATGTGATAATGCTAGAGGAGGTGAAAGAATATATTATAAGAATCAATGGTAGAACTGAGAAGAGGCATGCAAAGATGATAATAGTTGAGGATTATGTATTTAAGGTTGTTAGACCTAATCAACATGTGAAGGTGTAGAATTGAGAGAAGAAGGAGAAGAGATGGTTTGAGAAGGTTTTGAGTGCATGGATATGAACTAGTGATCATAATTAGTTGGTGGTAAAAAAAATCAACAAGTGATATTTATCTTGAGGTGGCTAAGTTGGTATGTGGACATCTTATGGGGTTGTATCCTTCTTTTATGGTTGGTTCCTTACTAAATAGGGGCTGGTGATTTTTATGGGATTGGTTTCTCACTAAGGAATTCTTGTATGATGTATAATATTAATAAAAGTCCCTTTTTTAGTAATAGAAGTAGAGAATTAATGGGATTTATTCCCTTTGATGGTTTCCCACTTTATATCTGGTGTTCATGTGTTCTCTTTTGTCTCTTAAACTTGTGGATGGTTGAAACACATTTAATAAGATTCACAATCAATCATGTATGTTGAATAGTTGATATGAATAATGAATGTATGTTATGGTAAATGAAGGAAATGTTTTTTTATGATTGATTCACCCCCCACTTTAGTCACCACGATTCTAACAATTATTATTAGAGAAAGGTATTATTGAAGTAAGTCTAACAACTTATAGGATATCCTTGAAGAGAAAGTAATGGTGAAATCATCTGATGTTAAAGTTTCTCTAAGAAGAAAGTATGCAATTGAAAAATTCTTGATCCATGGATTGCAAGAATAAATCAGTTGTATGGAGGTTGATAATAAGTAGGCCATCAAAGAGTTAGAATCTCAAAACAAGATAGTTTAGAATCCATCGAAGGAAAATAAGAAGAATGTTGCAATCTTAAGTCTGAAGTAGAAACCATAAGAGTTAGAGAATGAGAAAACATCGAATTTGAAGATGATTTTAAGTCCTTGGAATCAGAGTTAGAGTTGGCATATAGTAAGTTAAAAAAATATGAAAGGTTGGATAATAGTTATGATGACAATATGGGAGGTCCAAATGTTTGTGAAGACATGAAGGAGACAAAGAAGACAAATTCTAAAATGTATAACACTGTTATACATTAAAACACAATGAGGTATGGTTATTATTATGTTTGTCATGAACTTATTCATAGAGCTAGAGATTGCAATATAAGGCCCTCTAGGAATGGTGAAATATTATTCAAAGGTCATTTTTATTCATGTTCTGAATATGGTCATAAGGCCATGGAGTGAAGTTGGAACTTCATCTCGTATCATTCAAGTGGTAATAATAATGTTGTGTGTAATAATTTTCAAAATTTTGATCATATTGCAAGGTTTGGTCTTAGTAATCCATCAAGATAGAATCAAAATGTTTTAAGGAATAATTCAAGTCAAAAGGTTGTACACCAAAAGTTCTAAACCTATGAATGAAGTTAAGGATCTAAAAATAGTCAATGAAGAGCTTAAAATAGTCAAGAGAGTAAAGCTCAAATCTTATCAGTCATCAAGTCAAGAAGGTATGTTTGCTATAATTAAAGACAAGAAAATATTTGAGAATAATCATATGTGTTTGATATGAAACAATAAGGATGTTATCATATCTGAAAATCCATCCAAGAAGTCAAGAAAGAAGGAAGAGGCTGGAGTCTCTGGGTTCATTTGATTATTTCATACTTTTCTAATATCCTAAGATGAATAAGGTATCTTCATTATGATTCTTGAAGGCATTCATATCTCATGAGAAGCAATGTTGGTGCATTGTTATTTTTAGCTACCGAGGAAAGGTATTTTTATGTTGAATTAAGTGTTCATGTGGAATGCTCCATGGATATATGCTATAAGTAATGGTTCACCAAGAAGGTATGATTAGTGGTATGGAATGTGTGTCATGAATTACCTAGGATTGGAAACATATCAGTGGTGTCATACTTGAGTTGCTATGTTGGGCCGTGTTTCAAGGAAACGGTATTCCCTTTAAGCATGATTCCGAATGTTGAATATTTGATCCAAAATATAAGGGTGTGAAAAATGATGATAGTGTATTTCATAGGTTTGTGCTACTTTGTAAATGTTTAAAATGATCTCAATAATTAGTTTTGAATCCAAAATGTGGCATTTATCTAATCAATAAGGTTCCTAAGATTATTGATCCATTAAACATATGGTTTTTTATTAAATTGTTCTATATCATTCATATAGAAGTATTTGTATCATCATTTTTGTTTTTGGGTTGAATTTGAAGGAGTCATGGTGACAAAGATATGTCATGATAGTGTATGTAAGAAGGTTGTCTTAGTCAGGTATATGTCTTTGTTATCATTCAAAGTTATCATAACAAACAAATGGATTTCTGAGTCAAGTTCATAATATTATCATGAATAAGATATGGCTTGATGATGTATAGAGTATTGAAGAAATAAAATATAATATTATTGGTGACAAGAAGAAAATATGGATTAGACAGATTGTGCCATTTTCATATTAGAGTCTTGAAGTGACACGACTTGATCGAGAAGTTACATTAAGAAAATGTATGCAATCAGGTTTGTAGGAATGTTTTTGTGTTGCTCAAATATGTCATTCTTGGTAGGTCTTAAAGATGGATCATTCGGGGTATTTTATACATCATAGAATACTAGGAGCAAGGGGGTTAGCTATACAAGTTTTAAAATCATGGATTCAGAGTTGAAAGAACCATTATAATATCATTATGTTTGTGAATATGCTATATATGGATGTAAGGACATCAAGGTTGAAATCTTACCAAAGTTAAAGATTGATGGTATTATGAAGGTTGGTAGTAGGATTGAAGAAAGAATTATTTATAACCTAAAGCAATCTAAGTTTGACATATGAAAAATTGAGAAGCTAAGTTAAGATGTAAGTAATCTCAGTGAATTCAATTTCATGAAGCTTAAAGAGAGTAACAAAGAAGTTATAAACTCTAAACGTTATTAGTTAGGTTATAAGGTTTGAAATACAACTTGGTACATACTCCTATGGGTAGTCAGGTCTTATGGTGATAAGGTGTTTTGTTTTTTACTTGTTTCTTGAAGAAATTGAATCAAATATTCAAATTCATTAGACCTAATCAACATGTGAAGGTGCATATTTGAGCGAAGAAGGAGAAGAGTTAGTTTGAGAGTGTTTTGAGTGCATGGAGCTGAATTAGTAATCACAATCATTTTTTGGAGTGAAAAATCATCAAGTGATCTTCATCCTCAGGTGGATGAGTTCGTACTTTATTATCTTAGGGGGTTTTAGCCTCCTTGTAGGGTTGGTTCCTTAATAATTATGGGTTAGTGTTCCTTGTGGATTGGTGTCTCACAAAAAAAATCTTGTGTGATGTGTAATATTCATACAAGTCCTTTATTTTGAGTAATATAAGAAGAGGTTCAGTGGGTTTTATTCCCTTTGATGGTCTCCCACTTTATATCTAGTGTTCATGCGGTCTCCTCTATATCATTCACTTGTGGATGGTTGATACACATTTAACAAGATCATAATTGATCATATATGTTGAATAGTTGATTTGAATGATGAATGCATGTTATGGTAAATGAAGTAATTTTTTTGTATGACTGATTCACCCCCCTAGTGACCATGCTTATAATAATCATATCTTATAAGAACTCTACTCCTAATCTATTTTACTATATTATAAAGACCGTGTGATATCATTTAAGGTCTAATTCACATAAAAAGTCTTCTTCATACCTTGTTTTCAAGCTTCAATGAGTCTACCTTAATGTCATAGATCCTTTTAGAGGGTCAAACATGTAGCATAAAGGATTTATCATTTTGTCATTCATATATGTTAATTATGCCCCATGTCCTTGTTTTCTAAGCTCTATACTTGATTCTTTGTCTATTTTCTCCTTAGAAAAGTCAAATTCCTTTGTAATCATGCTTATATTCTACATAAATAGGGTTCCCAAATTCATTTATACCTTTAAGAATAAATAAATTTATTAATCTCCTTACTCTCTCTCTCCCCTAGGACTGTATAGTCTCTTTAAGACAAGGATCTTAAAGTACAAACTTGTACCAATGTACTTAAGTAACCTCCAAGATTCCTTCAAGAAATGATAAAATTTTAACGATTTATTCTTATGGTATTTATCCTTTTCCAACCCTGAGAGATCAATAAGTTTCATCACAACACCTTCTTTCCCTCAAAATACCCTTGTACAACTACTAACTCTATTTTTAGGGGTCATTAATGATAACTTTTGTGAACCAAAGGCCATTTAGGAAACCCATTAATATTTTTTATCTTCCCTATAAAACTTTTTGTCTCTTCCCCAATAATTTTTTCCCAATTTTACATTTCCTCTTACCAATTAGGTCTCTCTTTTGTAGAGTCTAGGACAATCAAATATTTTGATGATCGTACAACCTCATTACTCTTATAACCACAAAATATTTCTCACAGTCATGCTTAGAATTATGTTGTAAGTTTCGAATAGTTTTGACAATTGGAACAAAATTTATCTCAATTTTAGTCTTCTTTCCCTAAACTAGGGTTCTGGTGAGCCTGAGAGAGTAATCTTAGAATAACTCTCATAAAAATGATTTTTAAGACTTATAATTTTACTTAAAACCTTTGTAATCTCATTCCCCAAATTTCATTGTTAGGAAACAACCTATTAAACTGTTTGAAATAGACTCACCAAGATAGTTTACTCATTCTTGCACACAAAAACCCTTGTTTTGTACAGTTTATGAAGTAAAAATCCTAGTTTCAGGGTTCTAACACTCTTTACTCCGTAAAATTTATCTCTTAAAATTCCTTAAATGAGGTGAGAAATAACATTATTAATTATTTCTCTGTTTCTTCTTTGTCCTTTCAAATTCTCCCTAAAACTCAAGCAACATACCTTACCTAATTTCTTCAAACTAAGGTGCTAGGTTTCTTGACTCTCCAACTCCCTTGAGGGTTAAAAAAAAATTAAATTCACCCTTTGCACATTCCATAATACATGTATATACATAATTTTAATTAAATATCTTTAGGACTATCCCAAACATTCCAAATGATAAGTTCTTAAGCCTAATTATAACCAATAATTAGTCAAATTAGTAAAAACAACTTATCAAACCATTTGTATTTAAAATTTCAATAGTAATATCAACCATTTAATTTACTTTTAACTGGAGGGTATTTCTAAAAAAAAATTCTCCGATTTTGTGACATTTCTTGCCTAAGTTTTTTAGGGAATCAGGAGTTTTCTGAAGTCTGAAATTTTGGACTTTAGAATGCGGAGGTTCTCTTACTTTGGGTTTTGTGTCATTTTCAAGTTATTTTTTTAAAAAAAAATTGAAGTCTGAAATCCCAAAGTTTCAAAAGTTTGGAACTCTGGGATTTTAGGTTTCAGAGTTCTCATTGACATTTTCGATCATTTTCGTGTTCTAGTTTTGAACTCTGGAAGACAAAAGTTTCAAAATTTCAGATCTTCAAGTTTTTAGGTTTCGGAGTTTCACTTTACACCTTGGGCTATTTTTGTTCCCGAGTTCCAAAGTACAAAATCCTGAAGTTCCAAAATTTCGGAACTTCGGTCTTTCGGGTTTCACATTAGAATGGTCACACTTGTGTTTTAGATTTCAGACTCTACACATAACATTTAATTCCCAACCACCCCACAAGTGTCATCTTTCGGGCATTAATTTCAGGTTTACCTATATAAACTTGGACTTTCACTTGTCATTTTCACTTTGACAGCTCAATTTTTACTGCACCATATCATACTTTTAGGCATCGCTTTCAAGGTATTTTTTTGGGTTTTCTTTAATATTTTATGTTTAGATTTCCATGGTTTTGTTTGTTATTTCTTTCCATTATTCTTCTTTCTTAAACATGGAAGCAACTACCATTTCGTTGTTCATTTTTGTTTATTTCAAACATCTCATTTTGTCTTTCATTCAATCTTGTAAGCTTTGAATTATGCAGGCATTAGGTCTCATTGAACCCAAGGATTTTGAAAAAAACCTCATTTCAGATCTTCATAACCTTTATATTTTGGAGTTGGTGTGTTCTTGTTAGTGTACTTTTTTAGAGGTCTGCATTTCGGCATTTCAGAATTGTGCTTTTTGAAACTATGAGAAATTTGATTTCGAATTCATTTTCAAACCTTCAGAACTTGTTGCTTTTCAAAATTTTGGAGGAATGCTTTTTGGGTTTCGAAACTGAGTAGAGTTCAGATTTTCAGAGTTTTGTCTTCATCTTTATTGAATTAGATTTTTTTTCAAAGGTTTTATTTTCGGACCTTCAGACTTTGGTGTTTCAGGTCTTCAAAATAGTTTCTATAAAATTTTCAAGGTTCGATTGTGTTTCGAACCCCAAATTGAAGTCAACTTCTTATTCAAAAGGAAAGGAAAAGATAAAGTATACATTCTTAGGAGTTTCCCCTCATACATGCCTATCCTTAGATTTGGGAAACATTGGATACATGGACTTGGGATAGTTGGATATGCTATAATTAAGGGAAAGACTAAAAGCCCTTAATAAAAAATCTAGGATGCAAGCCATATTTGATATTGGGCTTGCTCTCACTGCTAGTTTTCCTTCATCCATGCATTGCCCTGAGTTTTTCTTGGATGTAACAGCTCACTTCGATAAGACCCCTAAATTAGTAAAGGATGATGATGGGAAAGTTGTGATTAGGATGGGAATTGATTTTTTTGAAGATTTATTCAAAATTTTGGATGTTGAGGAATATGCAACAATTTCCCCAGAGGTTGCAATTGAATACTGGGATATGGAATATGAACTATGTACAAAGATCACGATGAAGAATTATTTGGCCAAGAATTTTACTAAGCCCCCCAAAACATTGTTCCACTCAGACTTCATCCATGAGGTCAATGATCTTATTGTTCTTTTGAGTATAGTTTTGGGTCTCGCTTCAGCAAGAGAATTTCAAGAGTGAATGTTTCTTTAAATTTATACCATTAAGAAACATAAGGAATTTACAATATGGGGAGAAACATATTAGTAGTTCAATTTGTTTCCAGTTGGGCTATGTCTTGATTTCAAAAAACTGTTAGGAAATTAGTGCTCACATTATTGTTTGTAATAGTTAAATGTAATATTCATATATTACATTAGTAAGTTAATGTGTTAGTATGATATTAATATCATATTTGTGTGAGAAAAATAAAATTTTGTAATATTATTAATATGAGTTATTAATCAATTCATTATTAATAATATAGGATAATGTGTATTAGTTGTGATTTTTTTGAATAAACAACTCACGTAGCTATTTGGGAGTTGTGTGAGAGATTGTTGGGTTTGGGAGTTATTATAGGAGAGATATGTGAGGATATTATGGGATTAAAGATTGGATTTGAATCCTTGTTTTAAGGATTTCATTCTCCTATATATTGTAAGCTCTCTCATTATGTAATTTATCAAGTTTTAATCTATCAATTATTTTCGCTATTTTATTTGTCTTTGGATTTTCCCCTATTTTCATGTGCTAATCTCAAATTGTTGCTAAATTTATCATCAAATTTGGAGTTTTTTTATCAAAAAATTCTTCATGAATTCTTTCCTCGTCTATACGACAAATGCCATTATAGAATTTAATGGGTTGAATACAAAGGGCGTTAGGAGCATTTCATAGATTTATGATTTTTATCCTCAACTCATAATGTAAGAAGGAAATAAAAATTTCCGCAGAGTTAATGATGCCTTTTATTTTGTCTTCCTTTATCATTTTGATAATAATTTGTACAATAAAAAAAATTTGATGAATCTTTCAAGGAGCTAAGGGAATGGGGAGCCATATATCTCTAATTCCAAACATTTACATACATGAGGGTTCCAAGTTTCCTAGGTGCTCCTAATAAATTACCAAGATTCTTGACTGATAAATAGATATTGTTAGAACTTGGTTCGTCAGTTATTGGATTATCATAAGATTCAAAATAAATGACATAAGGCAGGAGTCAAGTTTCCCATTTCAATTGGAAGATAGACTTGTGCTAGGTATTTACAAGGAAAATAATGTCGATGTAGAAATGTCTGAAGTTACCTTGCAAACTTTCTACCCTAGAACTAACTTTGATTATTGGGAACAAGGATAACATTTAGTGGTGAATATTCGTAATATGGCGAATAGTTCCATTTTTAAAAAATTTGAATAGGCAAATTTTCTAGCGCGGTAAATGAGTGACCTATTTTCCTAACGAAATTATAGTTTAATTTTTTTAGGGGTCAGCTTCACCTACCCTTAAGAACTATCCCCTATATAATCCTATATTATTCACCAGGTAGAACATTATTATCTCACTCATACCACCTGGGGGAATATGTATTATCAAGCACTAATAAACACGTCATAGGAGGGTGGAGGCTGTAAATGCATGAAAAAGAGTTTGTTGACGCATGACAGGGACATTTTGTTAACGCACGACAGGGAGAGTTTGTTGAGGCACAACAGGGAGAGTATTGTTGACACATGATAGGAGTGCGGAGGATAGTAGACGTGTGATCAGAGAGTTTTTTGATGCATGACATAAAGATTCTTTTCATGTTATGTGACCAGATGGTGGACTTGGCTACAGACGTGCAACAGAGATTTGCTAATGCATGTCAACAAGGTGGTTAACGTGCATCAATAAACCTCATAGAAGAACGCGTGTCAGGACAAACCCCATTGACACACATCAATATGGTTGTTGATGTGTATTAATGAGGTTTGTTGACACATGTCTTAACACACCTTGTTGATGCACGTCAGCAAATCTCTATCACACGTATGTAGCCTTCTGTCCCACCACTTAAAAATTAGGCAAAAAAAATTCTGTGAGACCCCCAAAAAATTTGCCTTCTGGGTGAAACCGGTTCCGAGGATATTCGCCAGGTATTTTACACCTTCGATTTATAAGAGGTCTCTTAAAATGAACATTTGATTGTGAAAAATTTAGCAAAATAGGGTTGGATAGTTCTCATGTTCCAAAAAATTAGAAGATATCTAAGATCTATGTGTATGAGATGAGCTATCATTATTAGACAATGGACATTTTGAAAGGTTAAATAATTGATGAAGTTAAACAGTATGGTATTGTAGATGTTAGGCCTGATGGAATGGGAAGATGATGATGATGTGCTATGACTACTAGTTTATAGGAGTGATAAAATTGCTAATCAACCATTACCATGGATTGATTGGTATCAAGAATAATGTTCTAATACAAAGGAAAGGGTTGGGACCATCTTGCAAAGAACATATGATTGGTTAGATACTTTGGGAATCTCACCCAAAGGGTTAGACCAACCTATAAGAATAGAAGCCTAACCAACCCTAATTTTCCTACACCTACAAAAGGTAAGAGGTCTACTCAGAAGGCCACTTATAGCTCCAAGAAAGATCTCATTTTTTGTTGGTATTTCTTCTCTTGCAAAAATCCCTACTACCAAGGTTGTGTCTTCCATATAGTGCAAGTATATGAACTTATTGATGTTAGTGACTTCTCTGGTTGTATCACAAGGTTTTCCACATTTCTCTTTCACCACTCACCATTATCACCATCCTCATCTCCACTTCCTCCATCATTTTCTACCACTCCTCTGTCATTGTCTCTTTTTTTCCATCTCCATATATGGCCCAATTTTTCTCATCCCTTCCCGTTCTCTTAGTTTGAGAGATGATTGGGTCTCCACTTTCCACTCCATTTTCTCAGCAACTTACATTTCCTTCCATTTCCATTTCAATCCCATTTCATCTACTCCCGAAGCTATTCTAACTCCCTCACCATCTATCATTACCACTTCCATTTCAATTGTTGTACCCAGTGCTATTATTTTAACCGATGCTCCAAGTTCAAGCTGTGACCATCGCCACTTTCATATATGCATATGGTATACCTAAATGGTTGTATTGTCAGAACCCCCAAACAAATGAATAAGGTGCCCCTCGTAGATGTGATTGATCTGAGCGTGTAATGGAACCCACTCCAAAAGGCAGGCCAAATGACCAAAGGATTTTTTCTAACTTATCAGTAAGCCAATAAGGAGAAAGGTTCATGGAGATAGCCCCCCCCACTGAAGGAAAAACCAAAGAAACCATTACTGCAACAGATTATCAAATCTCTAGGTTTTCATTAGGAAAGGCAACACATGAGGGTGCAAAATATGATGTTCAAGTGGCCCTTGGGAATTTTTTAGAAAATTATGATAAAGATAAGGATTCTAAGGATGAATTGAAATAAAAATGTTGAACAACTCATTGCTCTTTTGAAGAAAGTCACACAACCTACTCTAACCATGGATCCTTCAACTATGACTGATCCTTGACTATCTCTTCCCATCTTGATGATATCTCATATCATGAAATTGAGAAGATAGGTCAAGAAGGGATGATTATTTGATGGGTGGATTGAGTGTATGCTCCAGGAGACCAACCCTTTAATAAAAACAGGCTTGGAACTATACAATGATTTTTAGATGGAGAAAGTTTCTATTCGAAAGATAGATAAAATCCTCTCTGAAGATATTAATAATTTTAACCTGAATTTGACTACTTAGAGAGGAAATTAGAGATATGAATCCAGATCTACTTCTTTAGGAGGGTGTAATTGATAATGTCTCTAAGTTGTTTGAGTATCAAAAGGCCATAGAATTCAGATCTCAGGTATTGTAGAATTTAATAAAGAAATTGGAGGATAAACATGTGCTGAAATAATGGATGGACTAAGTGACATTTTAGAAGAATTTGATAACATTAACTAGTAAACTATTCAATGAAAATATTGATTCTCTTCCTAATTGATCATATTAAGGATCAAGTTTCAAAGTTTTAGTTAAGGAGGATGATGAGGCAACTAACTTTTTTAATATTAATTCAATTCACAAATTACTTTCATGTCAAAATTTTATAAGTCAGCTGAAGAAGGTGGTGAACAAATTGAAGAGACTTTCAAGTCAAGGTTGTGAGAGAGGTTGATATAGTAGATGTTCATGAATTATTATGTGTGTGGGCTAGATGAAGAAGAGATAAAAGGAATTATCAAATGTTTCATTAATTAAAAATACTATTTGGCTATGTGGGAAAAGGATAAGGAGAAACCTGAATAAGAAACAGATGTTGCAGGTCCTAGCTAAGCCTGGCGGCCATTATTGGAATGGATCCAAAGCTCCGAGTCAGTCAAAGTTGTAGGGTTGACTTGGTCAAACCCATGTAAAAAAATTGCTATATTTATGGGAGCATGTTCCCTTGAATCCAAATACTACAATAATTCCAAGAGTAGTCAAAAGAGAAACTACTAAGAAAAAGAAAGTGTTGTCGTGTAAATGTGCAACAAGGAAATTGACAATTTTCAAGCACGACAACTATACCCTTGTGCCAAATTTTTCATGTTTTATCATTCCCAAGCACCCCAAGTCAAATCAGTTAGTGTGGTCACCCCTTATTTGATGTCAAAATTTTCCCCTAAGTGATTTAGGAAAGTCTATTAATTCCCCCTAGGTGATTTTAGGAGTTATGAAAAGATGTTATCTTTTGGTAGTATTGGGCAGGGCTATCATTGGCCTTCTCAGGACTGGATCAACCTATTGGAGTGGAACGGAAGGGTAAAATTCAAATTCAAGGTGAATTAAAAACCTTAAAACATCATTGAAATTATTTTAGAAGGTTTTGGGAAGTTTTGAGAAACTTGGAGCAGTTTGAGAAAAAATTAGGGTTCACAAGCCTATGCGGTACATAGACCTAAAATATTTGTTGGGCATCAGAAGATTATTCTAGGAGATTCAAATGGATTTATAAGAAAAAAATACCACCAAAAAGAGGATTCAAATACCTACGTGATGGTGAAATCATATTTTTCACAACACCTTGGCGCATAGGATTGACAGACAGTTTTTATTAGGTACAAGTGGAGTCTCAAATCACAAATAATACTTTTGAGGGATTATATGGATGAATAAATATATGGTACTCCCACCATTGGATTAATAATTAAATTTCTAGTCAGGATCATATAAAATTTCATCAATAAATTCCACCAGGAGCTCAAGTTATGTTCTTTCTACATTGCCCTCTCAAGGTAGTTCAAGAGTTAGTCATTTTTTCGAGAGGACATGTGTCAGCACTAGGATCCTAGTGGGATTTCATGTCCTTGAAGTCCCTAAGGTCAAGTAAACCAACCCTAAAAAAATGTGCTCAACCCCCATGTGACCTCTTCGACCCTCATCTGACCTCCAGACTTGACAGTTCAGCCCCCAGCTATATTTTTGGAGCATCCATTCCCTGCCGTCGAATCAGGCGCCACGTAGCTCTAGGAGCGCCATAGAAAATTATTTCCCTTATTTCCCTAAAGTGGGGGACATCATACATGGAAATATGTGCCCATCCCCTATGGGGAGTTATTTTGACACCGATGTGTCTGACTTTCAGCCCCCATGTGCATTTTTGGAGCATCCATTCCCTACCGTCGGATCAAGTGCCACGTGTCAGATCCAAGACCACCATGGAAACTGATGTCCCTTATGTACCTAAGGTGGGGGACATTAGACATGGAAAAATATTCCTAGGCCTAATGGGGAGTCATTTGGACACCCACGTGACCGACTTTCAGCTCCCAGTGCTTTACAACAGCTTTTCTCACCTTCATTCCCTACCGTAGGATCACCGCCATATGTCTTCATCTTGCTCATTATGGAAATTGATGTCCCTCACATCCTTGAGGTCAAAGAAATCAAACATAAAAAAATTCCCCCAACTCCAACTCAAAAATTTAAAAACAATACTAACTGTTAGTTGTTTCTTGTTGCTTCTCCATTACCAGAAGAAAATTGAAGAGAACACCAGTTCACCACTCCACAGTCGCCAAAGCTCAAACCAGCTTCACCAAAAAAATACAATCCTCTAATACATGGTGATACAAAATTCTTAGAATAATAATTCATTGAGATAAGAAGAAGAAATGGAGAACAAAAAAGAAGAACAGTGGGAATCCCCATTACCATAAAACAAAGATTCAAACATATCTTGCAAACCGGTGCTCGGATTGATGAACCATTTTTTGGTAAGTTTTTATCTCTTGAAGAAAATTCAAAAATCATATTCAAACCTCCAGTTTCCATCAAGGAACATTCACAATGAAGAAATCTCATTTTTGGCTCAACGAAAGAAAAATTGAATTTCCTATCAAACCAGTTGTCAGATTGAAGTAAGATCACACGTGAAGAACCAGAAGAAAAAACCCACATCAAAATATAATTTTCTTTGAAAATGGAGGATAAAACCAGACCTTCAATTTAGAGGTCCATTAATGGCTACCATTCTTAGAAGCACTGTCATGTCTAAAAATTAAAACTTTAAAATCTCATGGACTATTAAGCAAGCGGGCTTGAAATTTTAGAGGGGTGATATTGGGAATAAACCCATATCAAAAAAATTCATTCCACGTCAATCCAACTCCCATAAGCCAAATTTCTAAAAATATAAGGTCTACTACATAAGAACTACTATTTTTAGAAAGTCGTTGACAGGAGAACCTACAAAAGGAGGCAAAAACATTGGAGGTGTACTACAACTAATAATTCTCTAGAACGGACATTTTTGACACTTACTAAAACTAGTAAGTGGGCCCTCTAGCACCTGCTAAAAATATAAATTTTATCCAGAAGGAACAAGGAACGTAGGGATAAAGAGGAAAATTGAGATGCAACATCTAGTTGAAGATCATGGACTTGATTTTTCACACTTACTAAAACTAGTAAGTTGTTTTTTCTAAGGAAGACATGAAGCCAAAATGGACGTGTTAGAAGCCTTCTCAGGATCACGAAGTAGATAACATTTGGAGAATGGAGCCAGGTCCACTACAATAACTCATCCTTCAACATAATTCTTCTTCTTCTTCTTCTTCCCCTTCTTTCTCTCTCTCTCTTTGCTTCTCATATGACACTCACTCTTCGCTTCTCATACGACACTCTCTCTCTTGAATGTTATATTTTTATGTTGAGGGTTTCACTTTTTTAATAGGACTTAAGTAACTTTAGAATCATAATGTATATTAAGTCGCCTTGCTATTATAAAAGGGACTTAAATATTTAAAGTCGAATATGAACAGTCTTAAGTCATATTAAGGTATTTGAAAGATCATGAGGAAGACGAGGAGTCAATTCTATTATGTAAATTGTAAATCCATTTCCATTTCAAAGGGTTGACAATTGATCTTGTAAACTCAAGAGTGCATTATACCTAGAGAAAGCAAAGGAGATAGCCATTTTTCTTCTACTTTCCCCCTTCTCAATTTCCTCCATTTCTCCACTATGTACAACTTTCGTTTGAGAAATTAATACAATAAGAAGGATTTTCTAGATTTCTTTGACTAAGATATTTCTTGATACTTTGTGTTCATCAAATTTCATTTGGTCTTAATGATGCTTACAAAGTTGTTTCTTCTCATAAATGCATGTGATGATACTTCTGACGAGTGTGTGCATGAATTTGATTTCCTACATGCAACATTAGTTCTCCTACCTCAATTTTCACTCCCTTTCCCACTTTTAGACATATTCTTCCCTAGCAAGAGATTTCTAGCTTTTTCGCAAGGTCAATGGAGTGCCCCTGTTGGATCCCTGGTAAAAATTCCACACAGAAATACACCTTTTCAAGTGCATGCATATATGGAAGCTGCACCGATTGAGTAGAGGGACTTAGATTCCCATAGCATTGGAAAGAAATCCACAAGTTTTTCCACTTGATAAATTTTCTTTCCAATAGAAAGATAGGGATAAAACTGTAACTAAACAATAAGCAAACAACATACTATCAGCAAAAAAACAACAACTTTATTGCATCCAGCCTACCCAGAAGATGTTATTTTTTTGAGGACCTATCTATTATTGATTTGATCATTTGTAGATAGGTAAAAAGTGCCAGAGTGGTGACATGCATGGGGTCATTTACATTCAACTGTGAGATGACCTGGTTTCTATTCTTTTTTGTACCCCAAATGTCCTCAGGGACTCCACTTAGCATAGTGATGATTTTGACCTATTGATCAAGAAAATCACATATAGCTTTTAATATGGCCATATTGTGATTCTATCTATCCTTAGATTTCCCAAGTCTATTATCCAAGGAATTCAATTTCTTGTATATTTCATCAGTCTGATTTGTCATAATACCAACATCCTCATTCATATTTATTTTCCCCTTTTTCTTATTTAATTGATGTAGATATTTTTTGGTACTTTCCACCTCATTTTCTAGTATTTCCATTCCATGGAGAAGATTCTCCTTCTCTTTTTGAGTAACATTGTCCTTCCCTGCATTACTAATGTGTAAAATATTGTGTGTTATTTCAATATCCTTACTGCTCCTAAGGACACAGACAGAGGGAGAGGGGGTCACTTTAGAGAATGAAGGGTTTTTAGTCTTGGAATTTCTATGACTGGGAATGGTGGTCAAGTTAACAGTGGGAATATTGTGAATGAGAATAGGCGGGGTAAAGGGAATGGCAGGAAAATTGATGAGGAAATTTCTATAAAGGAGAAAGAATAGCCCTAATGGAGGGGACTGGCCCTGGTATGATTTTGAAATTCAAGAATGGAATGCTCCATTGAATTCAGGAGATAGTGTGGGAAGCATACAAAAAAATTCTCCTAAAATTATTAAGAAAGATCAAGTGTTTTATGGGGACAGTGATGTACTGACCTTCAAGGGAAAAAAA
The DNA here is from genome assembly GCA_019776745.2 of Taxus chinensis. NCBI lineage: Eukaryota > Viridiplantae > Streptophyta > Pinopsida > Cupressales > Taxaceae > Taxus > Taxus chinensis. Next base: position 799,882,668 of record CM034146.1, read on the forward strand.
TTGAACCATCATTCTGGTAATTTCATCAAAGGGTTTCAGTATGGAAATTACCTTAATATCAGTCGTAACAAAGAGAAGCTCCTCCCCTGTTTCATAAAACTTCTTTGCTTCAACATTTTTTGTCTACCCATTTGTTGAAAAACCTAATTTCATCTAAAGCTAGACCCGTAACCTCGGCAATAAGCTCCTCATTCACCAACACTTTTTCCCCTCCATACCTAACCTTTCTCTCTTTCCAATCTGTAGAAAAATGCACCAAAATGTTCTGGTCATGACCTTGGATTTTCTCAATAAAGCTGGTGACACCCCCCATCTGAAGATAATTCCACATCTCAACGTTATCTTTCCAACCACGATCATAGTTGGGCTATAACTGACATCAGATGCATTAAGTTAATAAAGAGACTTATAGATCATTTAGGGAGTTACTCTTCAAGCTTGGAAGAGTGCTTCAGATACTTTGAGCCTTTCAGTTATATTTAGAATAATATTTTTCCATGAAATATATTGTTTATTGTGTTAATCATTGAACAATTCATATCTTTAGAATGTTTAATTCCTTGATGTGATTAGTTAAGCTACCTTTATCTCATTTATCTTATTTCAATCTATGTGAAAAAATGATATAGTTACTCTGAATATCAGTTGTGGAGAAGTTATCCCCTTTCTGTTACAAAGTTGCATCATTATTTACAATTATAGATTGAGGAAAATTGCAAGACATGTGCATATCATATATTGATGTGAGGAGTTGATTGTGCATTTAAGTAGATATATCTATTAAATATACCTGGTGCATCACCTTATTTTTCTTTTTTTTATCTCAAACTTTAAGCCCCATAAATGTAGTAGATTAGATTTATTTTTAAAAAAAATAGCCTTGCATATTTATCTTATATCAAGTGCTACATGTCTCAAAGGAATCCAAAATTCTCTGAAGGTTCATCCCAAGATGAAAAGGTCCCACACCTTAGGGATGTTCCAACATTGCACGAGATCACTAAGATATTCAACGGGTGAACGATCTACATGAAAATGGTTTTTGGCATGCCCAGTGGGATAGAGTTGGTACTTCTCTTCATACTTGCATGAATCAAAGTACCTAGCGACTCCATTTCTTTGGATTTTGAATCTCATTATGTTAACTTATGTGAACAATTCAAACAAGAGCTTCTATGAGATGAGAAGGAAATTATCATCAGATTGAGTTGTCCTTGTCTCCTCCAAGAAGAAGAAGAAGCATTTCAACATCACCAGTTACAAAATCAACATAGAGGTCATCAAACTCCTCCTTACATAAGGTTCCCTCCACTTAGGAAAAATCAGCCTCTTGTTAGAATGGAGAGGAACCGAGTGTTTCCTGCATTCAATGAAGGCAGCCCTCTTATATTATCCCAACAGCATCCTATACCTGTTGTTGCACTCAAAATTATATCCCTTTTACACAAGGGAAGCTCATATTACTCCTTTGGAACATATTCTTGTTGTGGCCATAGCATTTGTGTAGTACATAATGTTACATAAGATAACAATGTTGTCAGTTAGACTCCTTGATACTATCCATCAAGGGGAAAAGTACTTCAGTGGTTTTGTGGGTTAGAGGATGGTACTATAACCACTTAGGATGAGTTAGGGTGAGAAGCTTTATAAAAAATTTCAAAGACAAGAAGTGACCACTTGTCATTCATGGAACAACTCACTACCATAAAGAGGGATCTCCTCAAGAGTACATTAGTAATTTCAACTTTTGATTCCAAAAGACTTGGAATAGAGATTTTGGCCAGCTCATAAAGCCTTATCCTAATAATACATTTTTGTATTATTAAGGAGCTTTTGAACAACGAATATAGCAGAGTTATGATCCAGTCTATCAGAGGGACCACAATACATGATGCCTATGAAGTTAAAATAAGGGATGAGCACTCTTTGATCCAAGAAAGGAAAATTGCACCCAAACATCCCATGCCTTTGTTTGTTGAAACTTTCAAGTAATCAATCTAACCATTGTCCCCTATTCCATCAACTTCTAGCCAACCAGTCTGTGATTGGACCTATTCCTTCAAATAATCAATGGTTGAGGTCAATTTTTTTGCTACAAAAAAATTTGGGAATGAACATCATATCTCTCAAGAGGCAATAGTCTCAATATACTCATCCGTACCAATCACAAAATCAAGAATATCATGTCAAATTGACCACCATTTCAAGGGAATAATTAGGCACAAAAAAAAAGTCACAAGTCAAGCCACAAACGTCAAGACCCTAAATTTCATGAATCCCCTTGCATGATAGTTCTTCTAGAGCTATTTGTACCAGTCCAGAATAATCTAGTTCAAGACTATGAATGATGTTATCCTTTTTTCTCAACCTCACAATCAAAATATTTTACTAAATGGAGTTTTGAACTAGGAACTTATGCTTCAAATTGTATCTTCTCCACGTGAGGAAACAAAAAATTCATCCACACAGGAAGCATCCGATCAAGCATAGGCTCCTGAGGAAACCACTTTGTTAAATTGTAAAGAGGACAATTTCTATGTAGTTTGAATACTGAATTATTCATCACTCACAATAAATAACCCACTCCAAAAAGAGGGAAATGGAATCCACAAACTTCTAAAGCTGATCAAGCATCTACTTCATGGACCCTTGGTCTATAAGCGGGCAGTTGATACAGATGTGGGAAAGAAACTGCCAAAATCACATCATAGTCTAGACTATGAGGAAAGAAGGATCTTTAGGCATCACAGTACCCAACAAGCTCTTTCCAAAAGAGGATTATAGTGTCCCAAAGATATATCAAGAAAAGTAGGAGCAGTTCCCTTCAGTATTGTAGAATAGATGAAGAAGACCAACCCAAGTGTTAGCATGTGGGATGCACTCTCAATTTCTTTCTCAAAGAAACTTGTTGCAAGAGGCTCTAAAAAGTTTTGGTATATAGCCGATAGATCATCATGTCATGGAGCAGTAAATACTACAATTTTGTGTCAGCTGGAAGGGAGAAAGTAATTGTTAAGAAAAACAAACCACCACCATTATATATTTCCCTGATCATTGGTGATCATTTGGTACATTATTACATGATTGATTATTGTGCCAATAGCTCAGTCATGCCCAAGAAAATTACAAATGTGCTAGGAATCCAATATACACACTAGTCCTCTAGAGTAGTTGTTCAGTTGGATGGAACAACAATACAAAATTGTTGGAATCAATCAAAGGACATCACCTTATTATTCATGTATGCCCCAATTTTTCATTCACATAAGACATATCGGTCATCGATATCTTCCTCCTCTTTTTGCCATTTTCATATCACCAGATTTCACTGCCAAAAATGGGATGGTTACCCTATCAGCTGACTGGTCACATATGATTATCAGGACTTGGTACTGGAACAAAGGTGACTGTAAGGGCAGATAACAATTTTTTCATAATCATGTGGAGCCCCTATTACCACGCTAGTATGATAAACAATAATTACTCCATTCATGATCCTAGATGAAGAATATGTTGATCACAGAACCAAACCACTCTTGTATAAGAAGTACTAGATACTGTACTATGGATGAGGTTTAGTATAAATAAACAGTATGACCCGTTAGGTTGAAGCATTAGTGGAAGAAGAATTTGGTCTACTTTTTTTAGAAGAGATGGGATTGGGTATATATTGTATTCACGAAGAGGATACAATCATACCACAACTCATCAAGCTCCTGAAACAAATCTGAAGGGCTTTGGACAACTATTTTTTGATGGCTCAAGGAGTAAAAGTGGAGTAGGTGTTGGTGTCATGATGATTTCTCTAGAAGGAAGTAAATATTTTTCATCCTATTTGATTAACAATTTAGCTACACTAATAATGTTGTTGAGTATGAGGCTTTAGTACAAGGAATTCAACTATCCCTAAAAAGGGGTATCAAATCCTTGACTGTTTTTGGAGATAGTGAATTGATAGTGCATTCAAGGTAAGAGCTCACAGTACATTGAAAAATTATCTATTGAGATCTTATAAAAACAAAGTATGGAGTTTTGATTGAATACTTTCGAAGCTTTTGGGATTCACAAGGTTCCTAGCAATCGGAACCAAGACGCAGATAGACTTGCAACTATCGGCTCATAGTATGACATTCCTACTGATGTAATGAAGGAGGGATTACAATCCGTTAAGATGGTTGTTCATCCAGTAAGTTCCTGATAATCCAGGAAGTTGGCAAGTTTTTGACAAGTGATGAGTCAGATCATTCTTTTCTTGCAAGAAGAAGTGGTATTTTTGTTGCAAAAAATCAAACTAAGTTAAAATAAGCATACAGTGACCAAATCATTCAATAAAAAAGTAATAAATTACCAAAGGATCTGGTCACTCTTGATTCCATTTTTAATTCAAATAATCAAGCTCAGAATGCATAGAATTCTAATATGGCAATCAAAGAGGATGATTTTGAAGAAGTTGAGGTAGCAAATGAAAAAGTTATGAAGATTGGAAAAGTGTGTACCCCAGAGGAGGAAAGAGGCTTTCGTAAAAAAAAATTCAAGAATATAATGATGTTTTTTCATGGAGTTATAGAGATTTTCTTGGTTTCAATCCAAGATTGGGCACAACATACCATCGAACTTGATCCTAGTTCCAAACTAATCTTTTAAAAACAGAGGTCAGTTAATCCCAAAATTGAGCCACTGATGAGAAAGGAGATCAACAAGTTTTTTGAGGCTTGCATCATGTTCCAAATCAAGCATTCCTCTTGGGTAGAAAATCTAGTTCCCGTACGAAAGAAGAACGAAGATATTTAGTTGTGTGTAAACTTCAGGGATTTTGAATCACACTTCTTTAAAATACCATTATCCTCTTCCATCAATGGAGCAGATTCTTTAAACGAGTGGCTGGAGGTAAAAAGGTTCTCCTTTCTTGATGGATATTCAGGTTATAATTAGATTATGGTCAAATAATCTGATCAATTCAAAATGACTAGTCACTACTAAGTGGGGCACATATGCCTATAATAAAAGGGCCATTTGGATTATCTAATGCTGACACTACCTTCCAAAGGGCCATGGACATGGATGTTCAAGGGACTAATCAATGATATTATCCTGGTGTACTTGGACAATATAACCAGTATATTCCAAACCTGTAGAAGGATCACATGGCTCATTTGAGGAATTTATTAAAGAAGGTGCAGGGAGTTTGGATTTTCTTTAAATCCCAAGAAATGTATCTTCATTGTACAAGAAGGTAATGTTGTTAGGGCATGTGGTATCTACCCGAAGGACTGTCCATTGATCTGGCTAGTAGAATACACTCAATATTGTCCCTATCTCTTCTAAGTCATAAGAAAGGACTTCAGTAGTTTTTCTTGGAACAATAAATTTTGTGCGAAGAGATCCATCCCTCTAGTTTCCAACCCTAGCCAAACCATTAAAAACCATGTTGAAGAAAAATATACCCTTCTCATGGAAAAAAGAATGGAAGGGAGAGTTTTTGAAGCCATTAAGGTAGCCATTTCTCAAGCACCTACGTTGGTGAATCCAAGGTTTGACAAGGATTTCCATTCTCTATGCCTTTGTCGGTCCAAGAAAGTATTTATGGGATTCTCACTTAACAAAATAACGAATCCAATGGAACAACTGATTTCCTTTTTTAGTCAACCCCTAAAATATTACGAGCTCAAATATTCATTTATTGAGAAACAATTTGTGTTGCTATTATTCGGGATTTGAATAAATTTAGACACATGTTGTCCAATAACAAGATACATTTGATGGTATCTCATCCCGTAGTCAAATATTTTTTCCTAAATAAATATGTGAATGAGAAACATGTGCCAGATGGTTCACTAAAGTGATGGAATACGACATACACATTAAGGTCACTAAGCTCATTAGGGGTAAAGGTATGTGTGACAATAGTTAGTTGTAAAGATTTGGAGTCAAAGGTTAGAATAAGGACATAGTGCTCCTTAATAAACCTTAGGATGATAACTAGATTGGTTTGCTGTCAAAGATGAAACTTTTTCTCCTTTCAGGAGGAATACCCTATGCAAGCATGGATAAAGTTAAAAGATGAAGCTTCCATCTTTAGTATATTCCTTACATTATGGTGGATATTGATCTCTTTCGAAGGGATTTGAATGGTGTTCTTCTTCGGTGTATAGGACCAGAACATAGATAAATAAGGTACTAGAAGAATTTCATAATGGTCTATCAAGAAGGGCAATTACTCTGCACACCACAACTACTAAAAATGATCATCAGAGTCGGTTACTATTGGCTGGATTTATTACAAAGATACCCATTTTTGGGTAAGGAAATGCAAGGAATGTTCTTTCTTCACAGGAAAGTAGAGATTGGCAGCCCTGCCTCCTCACCCAGTTTAGGTCGACCAAACCTTTGTCCAGTGGGGGTTGGATTTCATTGGGATGATTAATCCTCCATCAAGTGATGGACATAAATGGGTCTTCACCATGACGGATTACTTCACTCATCAGTTGGACAGAAGCCATGGCACTTAAAGAGGGAAACAAAAAGGTTGTCCTTGATTTTTTGGAGGGTGATAATGACACCAATAATATTAGGTCTCGTACCCATGTTATAGTAATTTCATGATCAACACAAGAGCGTAATATTCTTCAAAGGGTCTAAAATTAACCAAATGGGCTACAGTACTTTGGAATGGGGTCTTATCTAGGCAAAAAATTCATTCAAAGAGTATAAAGTAATACTTGTGCAAATTGGAGAGTAAACTATGGATGTAGCTGAGTCCAGTAGATCTAAGAACTCAACACACTATGGACTCATCAAGCTTTCAGAAATGGGAAATGCAATAGACTGATACTTGGAACCCTCAGCAACAAAAATAGGCCTTGTGGGTAGATTGGATCTTCACACTAAAAGGGCCTTCCATTGGGCCCCTTCACTCTTTTATGAAGTGAGTATATGGAAGGGACCCTAAAAAATCCCAAGATCTCTAGATGTTTCCTTCTATTGGAAGTTGTAGCACATCAACTGGAACTTATGGAAAATGATTCAATGACAGATCAGGTACTCCGAACTGATGGAGCTAGAAGAAAACAAGGAACAAGGCAATGCAGACTTTAGAATAACACCACATTTCACAGTTAATCTTCTCTGATACAGCTATCAAGGCATTCCTTAATCAAGGAGTCTCCATGAAGGAGATTTGGTATCTCAAATGGGATGCTAGATAGGGTCAAGCTAAGGTATTCTATTCTAGGAATTTGATTCAAAAACCTTTGAAGCAAATCGTATAGTTGTTCTATTTCATAGTTACTTTGTGAAGACACAATTCATTCCTGTCTTATCTAGACTGATAATGGAGACTGAATATCAAAACTACATGTGAATGGGATTCATCTCATAAGATTTCTTTTGATGAATTTTGATAGCTGTGTACAATGTTTGTTTTGTTCATTATCCTCCAAGTGCTTCAGCTACATAAGTTTTATTTGGCTATAGGCTGTTTTTTTTTCCTTTTTTTTTTTTTTTTGTAGTGTAGTGCTCTGGAATTTATGCTATTTTTCAGAATATTTTTCCGATGGATCTTGCTATAAGTATACTGGCCTAAATGCTTACCCAGGAAAACATTCTCTGGATTTTTCCAAACAATGCTGTAACCTTTAAGTTAACTCATTTCCCATGCTTCATATGGTCAGTTTTAAAAAATTTCATGATGCATCATTCGTCAAATATCTGGATGCCTAAGATTCTCTTTAGGGAATCGGGTGTTTTCCAGCCAGTGGCTACGAAATTTTGAACTTTGGAGCACAACTAGAGGTTCTCTTACTTTGGGTTTTGTGTCATACTACTGCAAAAGCTTATGGAATCTTGTAATTTCTTAAATTCTGACAGTTTGAAACATCTTAAAGTTTGCACAAATTTCAGATACTTCACCATAGACTAAATGGGTATATTGGAGTTCTCTTTTGAACACACATTTTTGAACATATATTCAATGTCATTACTTTATCTCAAACTCCAACCAGTCTGAGAGGATTTCAAAATTTTATAACTTTGTATGTTTTTGAGGTTTTCGAGTCTCACTTTACACCTGGGGGCTATTTTTCGTTCCCGAGTATCTGAAGCCTCATCAAAGGCTGTCCTTGAAGTTATAGAGGGGATTTTGGACACATTTTGGTGTCCCATTTACAGTAATTTCAGACAAGGAAATGGAATTTCTTGGTTTGAAATTAACACGAATGGGCTTTAAGAATGGGGTTTATCTCAAAAATTTAATCCAATTATTACCCACATGGGAATGGCATTATCTAGGTTCTAGTAACAAAATCTGGATACGGATCATCAACCGTATAATGGAAACCAACAGAAAAACTTGGCACACTCATCTCAAAACTGCACCCTATGGGAAGATCAGGCATCACACCCAAAAGGGCTATTGGGAATTCACCTTTTATGCTGGTATATGGAAGGGAAGTAAAAATCCTGCTATCTCTAGAGCTTCCTTCTTTGGAATTGGCACATCAACTGGAACTTATGGAAAATTATTCAATGACAGTCATGGTACTCCAAAGTGATGGAGCTAGAAGAACCAAGGAACAAGGCAATGAAGTCTCTAGAACAACACCAAGGATCAAGTTAAAAAATCTTTTGAAATAAAGGGCATCCAATAAGGAGTTCCGTGAAGGATATTTGGTTCTCAAATGGGATGCTGATAGGGCCAAGTTTCAGAGGTATGCATTCTAAATTTGATTCCTCTAGGTCGAGCAGACCATATATCATCACAAGTTGTAATGAAGTAAATTTGATTTTGGATTATCAGACTCAATAGAGAATAATTTCGGACCATTCATGTGAATGGTTGCTTTCATCTCAAATATTTCTTTTGAGAATTTTTTGTGTGTACAGTGTTTTTTTGTTCATTTCCTCCAAGTACTTCACATTTTTTTGTTTGTTTTTTGTTTTCTTTCTTTATTTTGGTGTGTGCTCTGAATATATTTTTAAGATCTTTTTCCCAATGGATTGTATAAGAGCTACTTCAAACTTGGCCTATATAATTAGCAGGAAGGAATTTCCTCGGATGTCTTCCAAAAATGTTAACCTTTTATGTTACCTTTAACTTGAAGGGTAGTTTTAAGGCAAAAAAAAATTCTACCATTCTTGTGAAATTTCTTGCCTAAGTTTTTTAGGGAATCAGGAGTTTTCAGAAAGTCCCAAATTTCAGACTTCAGAATCTGGACAGGTTCTCTTACTGCCAGAAGTTTTGTGACATTTGACTAAGTAATTTTTTTCCTTTAAAGTTCCAAAGTCCAAAATCCCAAAGTTCTGAAAATTTGGAACTTAGGGCTTTCAGGTTTTGGAGTTCTCATTGACATTTTTTATCAGTTTTGTGTTGGCTAGTTCCAAACTCTGATAGTCCGAAGGCTTCTAAAATTTCAGAACTTTAGGTTTTCAGAGTTTTAGAGTTTCACTTTACACCTGGGGTTATTTTCGAATTCCTAGAGTTCCAAAGTCTGAAATCCCAAAGTATCCAAAATTTTGGAACTTCAGGTCTTTCAAATTTTGGACTTCAGGAGTTTCACATTAGAATATGTCATGCTTACATGATCATAATTTTGGCCAAGACTCTCTACATAATACATTTAATTCCCAACCAACCCACATGTGTCCAGCTTTTGGGCATTAATTTCAGGTTTACCTAGATAAACTTGGATTTTCATCCGTGAATTTCACTTGATACCTCGATTTTTACCACACCATATTCATATTTTTTAAGCATCGACTTTCAAGGTTTTTTTTTTGGGTTTTCTTTAATATTTTTAGTTTAGATTGTCATGGTTTTTTTTAGTTGAGCAATTTCTTTCCATTCTTATTTCTCTGTCCTTAAACATGAAAGCCACTATTCGTTTCATTGTCATTTTTGTTCATTTCATGGGACATATTTTTTGGTATTTCATTCAATCTTGTGAGCTTCAAATCATGTATGCATTTTTAGTCTAATTAAACTCACAATGGATTTTGTAAGGAAATAAACATTTTCATAGATCTTTGATGAATCATTAGCTTTTGGAGTTGGTCTTCCTTTCATCGTTTTGATAAGAATTTGTTCATTCGTTTCAGAGGTCTTCATTATGAAGCTTTTCAAGTGATTTTCACATAAGGGAACTATGAGGAGTTTGATTTTGGAGTATATTCTCTAAGTTCCCAACATTTAAGACCTTTAGAATCTAGTTACATTCCAAACTTTCCTGAGGTGATCCTAATAAATTACCAAGATACAAAACTGCGAATAAATAGGGTCTTGTATAGAACTGTTTTTGGGCTTCATATTATTAGGGTTATCATATTTTTGGGATTCAAAATAAATGTCATAAGGCAAGAGTTCAATAGTTTCCCAGACCAATTGGAAGATACAATTGTTTCTAGATTTTTCAAAGTGTATTATCCATAATTACTTCAAGGTTTGATCAGGTTCCGAACCCCAATGTAATGTATTGATTATGTCATTAAACATGATTAAGGAAGTGCATGAATTATACCTTTATATAGGATTATATCATAGTAAGTTCAATGCATTTCTCTCAGATCTTTGAAACATTGGAGAAATGCAACTGGGATAGTTGGATATGCAAGAATTCTAGGAACCTCCCACTAAAATCGCCTCTAATGAGTGAATCTTGGATGACAATGTGTAGGATAATAGTGGACAATTTACTACCAATCACTAGCTTACTATTCCTTAATCAATGCATTTCCTTGATTTAGGAGCCGGTTGTGCAGTCATGGAAGCATACTCACTTCCATTGATAGGCATATAAATCAGTAAAGGATCTTGTTTTTAGTAGTTATGATTAGGCTGGTCACCGATTTTTTGTGAATACTTATTCAAACTTCCTAGTTTCGTGGAACTCAGTGCCTAAAATTTTTGGCATGAGAGGATGTAACCAAATATGAATACTAGGATAATGACATCTAAACTATGCAGAACATATTTTAGATGAATAGTTGATGTTGGCTAAGAATGTGCAATGCTAATATCCCTATAAAAGTTAGTTTATGCTTAGACTTCATCCAGGAAGTCAATGGTACTGAGTATGCATATGAGTAGACTTTTCTGAATCAATCGCTATTAGTATGTTGTTTTAAATATCCCGTGGATGTTTATTGAGATTACCTACCGTCTCGAGGAACAGCAAGTGCCCATTTCATCCAAGGATATTGGAGAACATTTTACGTAGTTCAATTTGCATTCTCGTGGGCGATGTATTGATAAGTTACAACTTCTGAATGCACTTACTTATCCTCCTATGTGTGGTAACTGCCATGGGATAATTTAATGGGATGAATACAAAGTGTGTGTTAGGAGCCTTTCATGTAGATTTATGAGTTATGTAATCCTCAACTCACAATAGAAGAAGTGAAATAAAATTATTCTGAATTATGTTATATGATGCCTTTGGTGTGTATCATTCCAATTCCAGCAAAGTATTTCCATTAGAATGCATGTACAATCACAATAAATTTTGTTGACAATTTCAAGGAGGTAAGGGAATGGGGAGCTATCTACAATTTCCATAGATTTAGTAGAGACATAAGGAGAAACAGGTAACAACCAAAACCCCTCAAAGGAACCATCAAGATGCAATTGAGTTGTATAAATGGGCCTTGATTAGCATTAGTTCATTAGTTATTGGACACATAGTTATAAGATTCAAAATAAATGACACTAACAGTAGGAATCTATTAATTTCCCAATTCAATTGGAGAGATACAATGAGCCATCACTAGTATTTACAAGGCATAGATATTGTCAATGGAGAAATGCCTGAAGTTACCTTACTGAACTTTCCACACTAGAACTAACTTAGATTATTGGGGGAAAACTTAGTGAAAACAGGGTTGGCTAGTTCCCATGTTCCTCAGTTAGAAGATATTTGGATCCACTGTCAAGATGAGGTCATCATTAGAAAATGAGAGCTTGAAAGGTTAACTTTTGATGAAATTAAACAATATGGTATTACAAATGTTCCAGATGGAATTGAATATGACAATGATGGGTTTGACCTAGTTTATAGGGTATTGATGAACACTACTAATGAACCATTACAATGGGATTGATTGGTATCAAGAAGAATGTTATAATACAAAAGGGAAGGGAGAGTCTTATCTTGCAAATAACATATTATTGGTTAGATACCTTGGGAATATCACCCAAATAGTTAGATCAACCTATAAGAATAGAAGCACATCCAAACCTAAGTTTTCCTAAAATTACAAAAGGTAAGAGGTCTACTTAGAAGGCCACTACAGTTCCAAGAAATATCTCATTTTTTGTTGGTGGTTATTCTCTTGCCAAACTCCCGTACTACCAAGGTTGTGTCTTTTCCAATGCAAGTATATTAAGTTATTGATGTTAGTGCTTCTCCAATTGTATTAAAAGGTTTATCACTTTATCTTCCACTACCATTATCACTATCCTCAGCTCCACCGCCTCCATCATTGTCTATCACTCATCTGCTCATCTCTACTTTTCCATCTCTATCTATGGCCCAAGTTTTCTCATCCCTTCCTGTTGTCTTAATTAGAGAGATGATTGGGTCTCAACTTTCCACTCCATTTTCTCAGTAACTTCTATTTCATTCCATTTCCATTTCCATTCCTCGTTTCATCTACTCCCAAATAATATTCTAACTCTTCACATCATCTATCATTACCACTTCCATTTAAAATGTTATACCCGGTGTTATTACTTTACCTAGTGCTCCAAGTGTTCAGCTATGACAATGCCACTTTTGTATGCATCTATTATACCTCAATGCCTATATTGTCCAGACCCCCAAGAAAAAGAAGAAGGCTGCCCCTTGTAGATGAGATTGATCTGAGTATGCTGGAACCCACTCCAAAGAGGTAGGCCAAATGACCTAAGGTTGTTTCTAATTTATTAATAAGCCAGCCAGGAAGAAAGGTTCCTGTAGATAGCCACCCCTGCTGAAGGAAAAACCAAAGAAACCATTACTGCAGAGAAGATTATCAAATCTCTAGGTTTTCATTAGGAAAGACAAAACATGAGGGTCCAAAACAAGATGTTCAAGTGGCCATTGGGAATTTGTTATAAAATTATAGACAAAGATAACACTTCTAAGGATGAATTGAAAGCACAGGTTGAGCAGCTCACTGCTTTTTTGAATAAAGTCACACAACCTACTCCAACCACAGATACTTCAACTACGATTGATCTGACTATCTCTTCCAATCTGGATGATATCTCATATCATGAAATTGAGAAGATAGGTCAGAAGGGACGATCATTGGACGGGTGGATTGAGTGTATGTTCTAAGATACTAACCATTTAATTCGAAACAGACTGTGGAATTCATATAATGATTTATAGATGGAGAAATTTTCTATTCAGAAGCTAGATGAAATCCTCTCTGAATGATATTAATAATTTGAACCTGAATTTGACTGCTTGGGAGAAAATTAGAGATATGAATCCAGATATAATTATCCAGGAGGGTGTAATTGATAATGTCTCTAAGTTTTCTGAGTATCAAAAGGTCATGGAATTCAGATCTTAGGTGTTGCATGATTTAGTTAAGAAATTGGAGGACAAACGTGTTGAAACAGTTGATGAACTAAGTGACATTTCAGATGAGGATTTTGATAACATCAACTGTAAATTCTTCAACAAGAATATTGATGATCTTCTAATTGATTAGATTAAATAAATGTTTCAAAGGTTTAGTTAAAGAGGATGACGAGGTAACCAAAACTTTCAATCTTAATTCAATTTATAGGTTAGTTTCATGTCAAAATTTCATAATCCAACTGAATAAGGTGGTGAAGCAAATTTGAAAAGGATTCCAGTCAAGGTTGCAAGAGAGGTTGTCACAACAGATGTCATAAATCATTATGTGTGTAAGCCAGAGGAAGAAGGGATACAAGGAACTGTCAAATGTTTAAGTGATTACAAGGACTGTTTGGCTATGTGGGAAAAGGATCAAGATAAACTTGAACAAGAGATAGATGCTGCAATTCCCATGCTAAACCTGGCGGCCATTGTTAGAACTGCTCCAAAGCTCTGATTCATTCAAAGTTGCAAGGATTTGAATTTGGTCAAACCCGTGCAAAAAACTTTGCTATTTTTATGGGAGCCTGTTCCCTTGATGTTAATTGCACTCTATTTTTAGTAACTAGTTAGTTAAAGGTTAAGCTGTAATGGCTCAACCTCTTGAAATTTATAAATAGTTAGATGAATTAAGTTTTAAGTTTTAAGACTTTTTAGATCATTTGGGGAGTTACTCTTCAATCTTGGAAGAGTGCTTCAAATACTTTGAGCCTTTCAGTTATATTCAGAACAATATTTTTCCATGAAATATCTAGTTTATTGTGTTAATCATTGATCAATTCATAGCTTGTGAATGTTTAATTCCTTGATGTGATTGGTTATAATCTACCTTTATCTCAGTTATCTTATTTCAATCTATGTGAAAAAATGATATAGTTACTTTGAATATCAGTTGTGGAAAATTTATCTCCTTTCTGTTATCAAAGTTGCATTATTATTTACAATCATAGATGGAGGAAGATTGTAAGACATGTGCATATCATATATTGTTGTGAGGTGTTGATTGTGCATTTAAGTAGGTCTATCTCTTAAATATACTTGGTGCATCAACTTATTTTTCTTTTGTTTATCTCTAACTTTAAGCCCCATAAATTGAGTAGATTAGAGTTATTTTCAAATGTTTTAGCCTTATATATTGATCTTAAATCAAGTGCTCCAAGTCTCAAAGGAAGTCATCCTTCTCCGGAGGTTCATCCCAAGGCGACAAGGTCCCACACCTTGGGGATGTTCCAACAGTTTCACAGGATAACTCAGAGATTCAACAGGTGCACGATCCATGTGACAAAATTTTTTTGGCACGCCCGATGGGACAGAGTTGGTAATTCTCTTCATACTTGCATGAATCAAAGTACCTGACAAATCTATTTTTCTGGATTTCGAATCTCATTGTGTTAATTTATGAAAAGAATTCAAACAAGAACTTCTACAAAACGAGAAGGAAATTATCAGCATATTGAGTTGTCCTTATCTCCTCTAAGAAGAAGAAGAGGCATTTTAACATCACTAGTTACAGTGTCACCGCATAGAGGTCATTCAACACCTCCTTATGGAAGGTTCCCTCCACTTATAAATAATAAGCCTCTTGTTAGAATGGCGAGAAACCAAGTGGTTTCCTGTATTCAATGTAGGCAACCCTTTTCTAATAGCCCAACGGGGATCCTATACCTGTTGCTACACTCAAAATTTATCCTTTTACACAGGAGAAACTCATATTACTCATGTGGAACATATTATTTCTGTGGCCAACATTTGCGTAGTACATAATGTTACAGAAGATAACATTTTAGTAAGACTCTTTGCTACTTCCTGTAAGGGAAAAACACTTCAGTTGTTTTTGGGGTTAGAGGTTGGTACTATAACCACTTGGGACGAGTTGGGGGATAAACTCTACAAATGGTTCAAAGACAAGAGTGACCACCTATCACTCATGGAATAACTCACTACCATAAGGAGAGCTCTTCAAGAGTACATGAGTGATTTCAACTTCCGATTCCAAAAGACTTGGAACAGGATTCCAAAGCTCATAAAGCCTTCTCCTAATAATGTGTTTTTGTATTATTTACAAGATTTGAACAACAATATAGTAGTTATGATCTAGTCCATGGGAGGTACCAAACTTCCTGATGCCTATGAAGTTGCAATAAGGGATGATAACTCTTTGATCCAGGAAGGGAAAATTACACCCATGCCTCTCATACCTTTGTTTGTTGAACTTTCAAGTAATCAGCCAACCATTTCCCATATTCCATCATCTTCTAGCCAACCAGATGTGACATCACTTATCCCTTCAAACAATCTAGTTGAGGTCAAGTCATTGCTACAAAATTTTGGGAATGAACTTATAGAACTCAAGAGGTAAAAATCTCAATATTCTCTTCCATACCAATCACAGAATCAACAATATCAATCAAATCATCCTCCATTTCAAGGGAATAATCAAGCACAAAATCAAGCCACAAGTCAAGATGCAAACATCAAGCCCCTAAATTTTAGGAATCCCCTTACTTCTAGTTCTTCTATAGATATTGTACCAGTCTAGAATAATCTAGTTCAAGACTATGAATGGTGTTATCCTTGTTCTCAACCTCACAATCAAAATCTTTTCCCAAATGGAGTTCTGAGAAAGGAACTTATGGTTCAAAGTGTATCTACTCCACTAGAGTAAACATAAAATTAATCCACACAGGAAGCATCCGATCAAACAGAGGCTCCTGAGGAAACCTCTTTGCTAACTTTTCAAGATGATGATTTATGTGGTTTGAATATTGATTCTACATCAGCTGCAACAAATACCCGCTCCAAAAAGAGGACAATGGAATACCAAGTTTCCAAATCTGATAAAACATTTACTTCATAACCTCAGATATAAGTGGTAGTTGATACAAATGCGGGAAAGAAAATGCTAGAGTCACATTCTAGATAGGTTGTGAGGAAATAAGGTTCTTCGGGCATCACAGTACCCAACAAGCAGTTTCCAAAAGAGGATTCTAACACCCAAAGAAATATTAGCAAAGTAGGAGCAATTCCCTTTAGTATTGTAGAATAGATGAAGAAGACCAACCTAAGTGTTACCATGTGGGATGCATTCTCAATTCCTTCTCAAAGAAACTTGTTGCAAGAGGCTCTACAAATTTTTGTTACAACCGACATATCATCAGGTCATGGAGTAGTAATTGCTACAAGTTTGTGTCAGATGGAAGGGAAAAGTATTTTTAAGACAAATCGCCACAAATTTATATTTCCTTGATCATTGGTGATCATTTGGTACATAATTTCATGATTTGTTTGAGTGCAAGTAGCTCTGCCATTCCCAATAAAATTGCAGATGTGTTAGGAATATAATACACACCAGTCTCTAGAGGAGTTGTTCAGCTGGATGGAACAATGGTATAGACCATTGGAATCATCAAAGGAATTCATCTTAATATTTTTTATTTTTATTTTTTTTTATTTTTTTTTTTGGGGGGGGGGGGGTCCTAAGTCTAAAATAATCAAAATGAAACCTAATATAGAACTAAAAATTATACTCAAACAGTACATGGTAAAATCAATCTTGTAGAGTTTAAACACACAATGCTTTTGAATTAAAAAATCATAATGCTTGAAGTAAAGACACACTTGCAAAATATAAATTGTAGGGTTTAAAATAAAAATAGAAATTAAGTGTTTTGAATTAAATCATACAATGTAGAAAATTTAAAATTATGAAAGAAAAGAAAGTTTGTTGACTAGAAATTACTTTTTAATAATTTCACCATAGGTTAATAAAGAATGAAAGATTAGTAATGAATACTAGAGACTAAATTTTATTAAACATAAATGAGAATATTTATATATATTAACGCAAAAGTAGAATAACTAAAAAAAATACCAAAATCTCCAAGTCTTGGGGGTGAGTGGGCCCTTGCTCTCCATTTGATCATAACTACACTGTGTACTAGATCACCAATGTAGAAATTTTATTTACTTAAAAAATTCTGATCATACAAAAAAATTACATTACAAGATACCAATTAATGACATCCCTTTAAATATCAGTGAGTGTGGATTATATCATCCTGCTCCCTCAACTGATGCCTACAAAACAACTAGAGGAATCCTATAATCTACCTTATTTAGATTATTAATTGAGAGGTTGCACAATATCTCCATATTTCAAGATGAAATGATGGAGATAATTGGGGGAATCGATTGACTCTAAGATTTACTTATATATATATATATATATATATATATATATATATATATATTACATGATCCATTCTATAACTAGTATTTCCTAATTCTAGTGTGTGTTGTTCTTGAGTGGATGCATGTTCCAAGAAAGAAAATTTTCACATATCAAGATTTTTTTGGGTGTCAACGAAGAGGATCATGAAGTTTCCAAGTATAATCCGAAGCCAAAGGTCAAACTTCTAAGCCATAGGTAGAAAATTTGAAGCTACGGATAAAGAATCTAAAGCTATCGTTGAATAATCTAAAGTTACAGGTGAAGACTCCCAAGCCATACAAAAGACTCTGAAGTGGATTAGGGAGACTTCGAAGCTTAGTAGTCTTGAGTTTTCAGACCTGAAACTCTACATCTTGGACAAAATCATACGTTTCTTGATCTATTTACACAAAACTAAAAGTTTTTCATGAGTTTTTCCTTATATCACAATGGTGGAACAAATTTACACACACACTAATCTAGTAAAAATACATATATTCTCTACTTTGGATTAGGAAAAAATTATAGAATGTGCACACATATTCAAACAAGGGGGGAGGATAAATAATGTCATTATCTAACCATTTAATGAGATCATCATTCCCCTCCCACACTTACTTGTTTGCAATTCCTATTAAAACTAATTTTCCATAGTCTGAATCAAGGATCTTATCTTCTATAGAGTTTCTTAAATCACAAATGCTATTATGGTATTCCCAAGTGTCTTCTTTTGAAACAAAAAATCCTTCATTTTCCACCACTTTCTATCCCCATTTTATAAGTACTTGTGTTGAATATTCTTACCATGAGGGAATAAAACAAAGAGTTAGTGGTGGCCTGAATCTCATTCCAATCCATTTGCGAGCTTGAGTTAGACATATACCTAGAATCATGTTTGTTATTAACATAGCCACACTAATAGAACACTTGAGATTTGTATGAGAGTAACTCCATCCCTTTTAAAGGAATATTCAAGGTATCCCACATTTTATCACAAGTTTTTATTTCCTTCACAAATTCATGTTGTCGGGAAAATTTATGGACACTGGAAATTCTCTTCTTTAGCTCATTTATATGATGTTCTTGAATCTTAGGTTGATAGGCCAGAGATCTGAATGTTACATATTGTTCAACAGGTTTGGGATATTGAGAGGTATCATGAAATACCATTCTATTTTTTACCTTTTGAAATTATTCTTCATTCCTTCTATCCCAATCTATTTGATTTTTCATAGTAGATGAAAATAATCTCAACTAGGATCCTCCCACATACAAATTGATTAGAAAATTAGACATGTGGCTTAACAAAAGATTGCAAAGGTGAAATTAATACATTAGGTTTTGGTGGTCAAGGGAGATCTTAGTATAAAGCTCTAAGAATTTTTTTTTCATGCTTTAAATAAAAATTAAATCACGTGAAATTTTAGATAGCTTCCATATGAAAAAATTATCTTGTAGAAAAATGCTATATATTGAAGAGGTTATTTTACAAGATAGAATTTTTTCTCTTATGGAACAAGAAATTTGCAAGGTATTCTTGGATTTATATTTATATTTTTAAATTTCTTTTATTTGTTTTTAGTCTTTCTCTTATTAATTTTGTAACTTTTAACTTGGAATATTTAATCTTTCTAAATCATTGCATGTGCTTTCCTAGATATTTTTTACTTCATTATAACTTAATGAAGTATAGACCTCCTAATTAATTTTTACTTTGGTGATGGAAGGAGCTATTTCATATTTTTCCTTAAATTCCATTTAAGTTCCTCTATTTATGTATATAATGATGAAATAAGATTTTCTTTGGTTTGTATCTTTGCTTTGAGGAAGTATAATTCTTCTTTTATTTTTTGATATTTTCCTCTTAGTGGAAAGGAGGAGTGCTTGTTGGATTTGTTACTCCTCTAGATTCTTCCTTGCTAAAGCAGGATAATGAGGTTCTTCTTATTTCATGATTGGAGCTTTACCTTTCTCTTCATGAGAGGTAGAGGGATACGCTATTTATTCTGAAATATCTTATACATTCAATTCGTGAATTTCTTTAAGCATTGTTTGTTCTATTTCTATAACTTCCTCTATTGCTAAATTTATGTTTCTTAAGATCTCAACAACCTCCTCTAGGTCCTCATCTTCCTATAATATTTTGTCTCATTTTTATTCTTGGTGGAACAAAAAAGGAGGTTTCTTCTCCTATCTTCCTAATTCATCCTTTTATTTGATCTATTGAGTCAGATTATCCAGTGGGTAAAATTCAAAGTGTCTACAGAGCTAGAAACTTGGGTATTTTATACATGATGAGTAAGGTATGAAGTTTCTTCAAATTCTAACTTTGGTGTAATAATATAATAAATGTAATTTCTTTTCTTTTCTAGTGTTTTATCACATCTATTTAATAATGTGTCCCATATATTATTATTTTTATTCCATGTAATGGAGTATTGACACATTTACTGAATAAGTCCTTGATAATGAGTTAGACGTCATTTCTCCTTGTATCTCTTAACAATATTTTGAATACTATCATACAAAAATTAATAGAAGTTGATTTTATGCATTGTTTTCTGAAAACCCTAATGTAGATGAATTAAAATCCTCATTCTATCACATCCCATAATGTTGTATTTTACATCACATGTAAAGTACTTAACTACCCAGAATGCAACATTCCTATAGGGTTCTAGGAATGTTTCTATCTTGACACATTGTGTAATTTTTGACTTAATTATGACTAATTCAAGCTCAATCTCTCCTTCCTCCTGAAAAAGTTGAGTTAGGTCCCTAAAATTGGACCTTCATGCAATTTTCATTCCTTCACAATGAATTGTAGATATTTGACTAATAACTTGACTCCTAACAAAAAAAAAATTATTCTTACCTTTGATGAATCTTCTTTGAGGTTGGTGAGAAATTATTCAATTAATATTTCTTTGTAACCCTAGAATTTTTTCATGAATTCCAACCATCCCGTGCATTCAAATAATACCACTACTTTCTCATATTACAACATGATTGTAGCTTACTCTGGATTATAATACTTCTTGTGTGCCATTTTAAGAAAAAAAAGGTGTGCTAGAAATTAGTCCAAAGAATGGTTTTGAGTTACTTTCTTGTTGCTTTGGAGTTAAGTTAGCAGTTGGAGGATTGATTTTTATAACATTTTAAACCATTACTAGATATGAATCTAACATGACATTAATAAATATTTCATGTAGGACATGTCATTTTCATCAACCTTTCAACACATGTGAAGACCGTTTTCTCATCAAATGCAATTATTTCAAGTTAGAGATGTTGAAAGGCCTTTATGACATTTGATATCAAGATCTTCCCCACTTATTCGAATAATCATGAAATATTATAACTTCCTAATAATATTATATATAGAAAAATAAATAACTTTACCTTTAAGAATGATGTGAATTGTATTTCTCGCTCCATGTGTCCTACAAAAAGGAAAATAAAAATTAGTGTTTGAAAATTCATGAAATCACACTTTATTATTTTTTGGTTTGCATGCTTGGTGGGGAAAACCACCATTTATGGTTTTCAAATTCCCCTATTACCATTTATTTTAAAACATTATTTTGAAGATAAGAACGTCCATTGTTGGTTTTTAATTCTTCTCCCTTATTATCCTTCTTTTTCATAGGTTGACCATTATGGAAGAACTTGGTTCTTTCTCATAGTAAAATTCACCTCCTGATTGGATTTGATGTAGAAAATATTATTTATTTAATGTATTATGATATACCTTTAGTCTATTTCCATTGACCAAAATATTTTTAGTGTTCCCATCTATAATAAGAAGTTGAATTGATCCATTTCAAAACTATTTTTTCAATTTCATTTGGGCCTAGCCATCTAGTTCTAAGATTCCCTAGAAAATCCCATTATTTAGAATGAAACAATAAGGTCCAACTCCCCTCTTTGAGATTAATTCTTTTGATGTGTATATCATACCATTTTATTATTTGAAATTGTAGAAATTTTAGTTTGATGTAGTGCTTCCATCCTCATTTCATCAAGTTTATTCAGTTGAATTACTCGTTGCTTTTGTGTTTCATCTAATTGTACCACAATATTAATGGTTATTATTAGTATATGTAGTTCAAAATCAATGGGAAATAAGTTATTTTTCCATACACTAGTTCATATGGGGAAAACCCAGTGGTATTTTGCCAAGTAATATTGTATGCCCAAATACGTCTTATTTGCCCAATCTTTCCTGTTAGTATCAATTTTTTTCGTTAAGATAGATTATAGCTCTTTGTTGGTCACTTCAACCTGTCCATTGTATTGATAGTGGTATGGAGAGGAATTTTGGTGGTTAATTTGGTAAAGGTCTATAAAGACCTTGATAATTTTTTGACATGAATTGAGGCCCTTAAATTGAGATTATACTCATTGGTACTCCAAAATTGTGCATGATTCAATGCTACAATAATTTTAATTACTTCTCTTTCTTGGGGAAAATCTTGAACTTTAGCCCATTTTTCCACATAATATGTGTAAGCCAAGATGAATTCCTTCCCTTTTGAATATGGGTTAATAGGTCCAACAAAATCTAACCCCCACTATTCAAAAGTTTCAAGAACCATTTGATGTTGAAGAGGCAGTTCACTAGACAAGGTGTGTTTTCCCATCCTCTAACATCCATCACAATGCCAAATATATTTCTTCATAACTTTTTAAAGGTAAGGCCAATAGTATCCAAACCCAAGGATTTTATGAATAATTATTTTTTCTGAGTAATGACCTCTTACAGGTTTATCATGACAATATTTGATAATGTCTTCTAATTCATCCTCTCTAACACACCTGCATAGCACCAAGTCATGTCCACACTTACGAAAATACCATTTAACCATTTAAAAGTGAAATTATCTTTGACTAGTAAAATTTTCAGGAAATTCTATTGTTTCCAAATAGTTTGTAATATCAACAAACCATGGTGAATTTGTAGATATGAAAAATAATTATTCGTCAGGGGAATCTATCATCAATAGGGTCCTCCTCTCTATGTGTATCTAACCTTGTAAAAAATCAGCAGCCAAGATAGATCTTATTGGGTTATCGATAATGGTAATATTAAATTCTTACAAACAAAGTAACCATCTAATGATCTTACCTCCTACTACTAATTTTTTCATTAAATACTTGATAGTTGTATGTTCTATATATATAAATTTCTTATACCCTGTATTATAATGACAAAATTTATTAATGGCATAGACAACATTTAAACATTCCAATTTAGTAGTAGTGTAGTTTTACTATTTAGGAGTGAGTTTTTTTGTTAATGTAATAGATAGCACACATCTTACCATGTTCATCTTTTTGTCCCAATACTATCCCTATAACAATATTATAAGTGTTAATGTGAATGTGGAAGGGTTATTCCCAATTAGGTCCTCTTTACAATAGGGATGAAGTTATTTTCTCTTTAATCAATTCAAAGGATTCTTAACACTTCTCATCCCAAATGAAATCACCTATATTTTACAAGAAAATAAAACATTGGTGTAACAATTATACTAGAATATTTGATGAAGCATATATAGTATCTTGCATGCCCAATAAAAATTATAACATCTTAATGAATTTTGGATGCAGCTAGATCAAAAATTATCTCAATTTTCTTCTGATTCAATTTTATTCCTTGGGCTAAAATGTGATACCAAAGGACTATTCCTTCATCCATCATCATTAAACACTTTTCATGGATCAAAGACAGATTACATTGTTCACACCTTATTAATAATTTTTCTAAGTTAGCCAAATATTCTTCATAAGATTCTAGATACACTATAAATTCATCCATATACACTTCTACACAATCAGTAGTCAAATTAAAATAATGGCCAAGACTACTCTTTGAAAAGTATCTCATGTATTACAAAAACCAAAGGTAACATTATATAAGAAAAATTTCCCCAAGGACAAGTGAATATTATTTTTTCCTAGTCTTTTGTATCCACCCTTATCTCATTGTAGCCACTAAATCCATCTAGAAAATAAAAGAACTTATTTCCTACTAGGTTATTTAGAACTTGGTCAATTAAAGGTAAGGGAAAATAATATCTCAAATTAGTTTTGTTAAGCTTCCTATAATCTACACAAGTTATCCACTTGCCTTTTTTTAGAAACTATTTCAAGTGGTGAGACCCATTAGCTATCTGATATGGGGTAGATAAATCCAACTTGCAACAATATCTCAATTTCAGTTTTAACCATGTCCTTTAATGAAAGATTAATTCTTCTTTGTGGATTTCTTACTGGTTCGACATTACTTGTGTATTTGTTGCAAGTATATATACTAGGATGGATTTCTTTCATGTCACTATAATCCCAAGGAAAGATTATAGTATGGATTATCAAGACATCAAAAAGTTTCACTTCCTCATCATTAGTTAGTAAAATATTGATATTTAGTTCTATTCTTGGATAAAAGAAATCTATTTTGTTCAAGGATATAATGAATTGGTAGTTAAAAATTCACTTAACAATGAATTCAATGGGTATTCATGTGGTAATAACATATGGAACACAATCATATCCCTAAGTTAGGATTTCTTTATGGAATCAATGCTATTAGAGGACAAATGAAACTTTGTGTAGAAACATTTCAATCAATTTATATCCATATCTATATATTTTTTGGAAAAGGGATATATCCATACCTTTTGTGAAGTAATTCCATCTCATAACTTCCATTATAGGATCCGTAAGTTAAGCAAGAAGGATCTGAAGAAAGGATAAAGGAATTTGAACCTAACTGGGGGGACTCTAAAAAAAATTGGGGAGACTCTTCAAAGCAAACTAGGGAGAATATGAAGCTAAATGGGGAACCTATGAAGCTAACTTGGGAGAATCTAAATATAATGGCAGAGATTCATAAGAGAACTCGGGAGAATCTAAAGTGATATTAGCCATTTCCAGAGTTTATGTTGATTATTTTTAATTTTTGTAATGTGATTTTAAACTGCAATCATAGCCAAGAAAGATAAATTATAATTATCCAATTTAGAATCATCAACCCATAAATATTCTTTAACATCTAAAAATGAAATTTTATGTTGAAAAAAGAAGAATTGTTTAGAATTTATCCCATTTGATATTGTCATATCTCCATGTACAAAGTCTATTAAGGATGCTACAGTGGCCAACCAAGGTTTTCCCAAGATAATTGGATATCCATTTATTTTACTCTTGGGTTGAAGGATCATAAAATACATAGGATATTCCCATGATTCCATTTTCACCATGACATCTTCCATTACTCCTTTTGATTTAGAAATGGATTGTTCTGGCATTTGTAAAATGGTAGCAAATGGTAATGGTTTCAAAGTATCATATATCATAACATTAATGGAAGCTCCTAAATCTACCAACACATTTTGTATATCCTTTTTAACAATTTTTTATATAATAATAGGACTTCTAGGGTCACCATACTTAGGAAACAATAATTTATCTGATAATAGGCCAACAAGTTTTCCATCTACATGTATATTTTTAGGGTATTGTTTCTTTCTTCCTGAAGTTTTGATACATAGATTTTTGGTTTTCCTATTTAATTTTTGAATATATCTAATTTCTTGTAAAAATGGAATCTCAATGTTTCATTTCTTTATTTCTCAGAGAAAATCATATTCTTTGTTGATTATTTATTTGATTCTTTCTTGAAATGGAGATAATGGAGAAATTGTGGGCTCTTCCTAATGTCTCTTTGCTTTCTCCTCATGTTCCTTTTATTTTCCTTTGTTAAGTGTTCCTCATGTTCTCTTCAGTGATGAAAACTAGTGGTTTTTCCACAAATTTTATTGATCTTAACTGAATGTATTTACAATCTATGGAATTTAATCCCATAGATCCTTGTTTAGCTCCAAAGACATGGGATTCTTTCCTATTCTTTGGGTTTTACATAGGTTGTTCATTCATATGAGGTTGGAATCATAATTTTGTTTATTGAGGTTGAATAACAGGGAGTGGAGTAAATGCTTCTTGTTGATGTTTTAGTTTTTAGGGTAGAAACATTCTTTGTTGTGCATAGTTGGTTAGATGGTTAGCACATTGTGTCCATCCTTTATTGGTCCATATATAATGAGAGGGTTTTGAAATCCATGGTTAGGGTGTATAGTATTGATATTTATTAGGAATTCATCAATGGTATGTTCACTCTGATGGGCCCCAAGGAATTGGTGCTCTAGTTGGTGGATGCATCTTTCTAGCCAATGAAATCATCCATGGATTAGGATTATTTCTTAGCATGAAGTGAGATTACATTTTTGAAGGGTGATTTCCTTGTTTTCAAAAAAATTAAGGTCTTCGGATGATGTTTTTTTATCTAAGTTTTGAGGAATTGTAGGAAATGAAAATCCTTGGTATCATGATCTTTATCACATACCCCATAATTTTTTTTTTCAAGGGGACAATCCCTAAAATCATGTTTTTGTCTACATCTTGGACAATAAATTTATAATGGATTTTTTTGGATCTGTCTTGTGCTTACATACCATCTAATGTAGTGTTCAGATATACTAGGATTTATGATTTAAAATTAGAGAATTATTCCATTAATTGTTTAACATATGGCTCAAGTTCTCCTTTTGCTCAGCTCCCCTAGTTCTAGAATAGTTTCTACAAACCTACTCAATCTTTTGGAAATTTCCTCCTCCCATCAAATTCATATATTCCCTTGATTCCTCATCCATTCCTTTTAATAAAATGGTTTTCGTTAAGTATTCACTAAAAGGGTGTCCACATTCCCTATGAATAAAAAGGAATATGTCTAGGGAATCTTCCAAATTTTCATCTTGATTTTTCTTGACTTGGAATAATTCTTCCTTTTTATGTTTCCCTCTGTAATAATCCTGATACTTTTCTAGAAAACGTTCTTCCATTTCTTCCCAAGAGTGGATAGATTTTTGTGGAAAAATCATCAATCATATCATTGAATATTCTTTTAGAGTGGAAGGAAACAATTTCGACTTTTGATTATCACTCCTATAGTAATAATTTTGGAATATTATTTGGAACTAAAATAAGAATTGGTTTGGATCTTCAGATGTCATTCCAAAAAATGTGGGTAACACAGATGGGGATATGTTCTTCATGGGGGTATCATCTTCTTCATAAATGATAATGGTATAGGTAAAAGTTCTTTAGGGCACAATGAATTCCTATTGTGAATGTTGTTTTAAAATCTTGGTAGTTAATCTTCCATTATTTCCTAATTGATAATATATAGAATGTTTTTCCATGTTGGTGAAAAATATGGTGAAGGTGGAAGGCTACTAATATGAGATTAGTCAATCAGATTAACTAGATCATCTGATCTATATATTCTTATGTATGATGGCCCTACCTCAGGGGAATATTCTGAAAGTTGTGATGGGGTGAGATTTGTGTCCTCTTTAGTAGGTAAATATAACTTTCCCTCTAAATGTTAAGCTTGATGCAAGGATATTTAAGGTGAATGGAAGATTTGTGTTTGAGGATGTTTTAGGAGAAATATACCCTTTGAATCTTTAGGTATACTCATATATTACTATAGCAAGGTAGGTTCACATGAGAAATTGTTAATTCAATTATTCTTATTAGCACTTAAAAATTTTCCCTGGTAGAAACACAAAAAAATGATGAGTCTCATTATTAACTCTTCATTTAATTGAATTAATTGTCGATGTCATTATGACAAGGGTAGTGTCCAAGGATGTATGTAATAAGATTCCTTTTTGGAATTAACAATTTCCTGGCGGAATTATTTGTTACGGGGTTATCCTAAGTCTAAAATACTAGAAATAAAACCTAATCTAGAATTACAAATTATACTCAAACAGTACTGGGTAAAATCAATCCTACATAGTTTAAACACCCAATGATTTTGAATTAAAAAAATCACAATTCTTGAAGTAAAGACACAATTTAATAATTGAAAATATAGGGTTAAAAATAAAAATAGAAATTAAATCCTGAGAATTAAATCATACACTACACGAAATTTAAAATTGTGAAATAAAAAAATATTATTGAATGGAAATTACTATTTAATAAATTCTCCATAGATTAATCAAGAATAAGAGATACAATAAGGAATAATAGAGACTGAATTGTATTAAACAAAAATGAGCACATTTATCTATATATTAACACAAAAGTAGAATAAACAAAATATAAATACTAAAAGATATGAGTCTTACGGTGAGTGGGCCCTTTCTCTTCCTTTGATCATAACTACACTATATGTACTAGATCATCAAAGAATTTTTTTTATTTAATTTAAAAAATTTATATCATACAAAAAATTAATTTTATAAGTTACTAATTTCTAACATCCCTTTTACTGATTTTTGACATTCTTGTCCTAAGATAGTTCTTGGTTTTAGTAGGTTTTTTCTCCTAGTTTGGGTTTCCCACATTAAATCTTGTCTCTGTATGCTTTCTCTCATATTTACAACTTGTGAATGTTGATTTGGATTTATCATAACTAATTAAGTGAATTGAGTTATTTTTTAAAGTTTGAGAAGACAACAATTCACCCCCCTTAGTGTCAAAATTTCAAACGATTGGTATCAGAGCATGGTCCTATTGAATCAAGCCTAATATCTTGGAAGATATCTTGAAGGAACAAACATGGGTACATAGAAGAATCAATCCTGAAGAGGAAGTATGTGTTGACCAAATTTCCTCATTCCTGCTCACATTAGTGAACTAGTACTAAAGAAAATAAATAACTCTAAATATGCAAGGGTTTAAGGTACCTTCAGATGGGATGATGATGTGAATGAGCGAAAAATGATGGATCCTTCTCCATAGATTACTAAGTGGCCTAAAAATCAAGGAAAACTCAACAGATGATGGATTAGTATATAGATGGGAGGGTTTCCTGACAATGTCAGTCTTGAGAAGAAAGAAATTCCTAGGATGGATGTCAACCCTCAGTTTTTATAAAGATAGGATAAAATCATATATTGATAAATTAGATGTTGAAAAATCTAAACAAAAATAGAAACTAAAAAAATGAATGTAAGATGAAAAATTCAAATCTAATCTAAATGGATGCAAAATAAATCAAACCTAGGTGGTTTGATAGCTACTCAAGGGTGCAGATTTCTAGTCAGTGGCAACTAGGGTTGGATAAGGAGAAAATGCACCAAAATAGGATTGTAAGTCATTACATGGATATATATGAAATGATATGGATCTAAAAGTGGATCTGTGTTATAGAAATAACCCTACAAAACAAGATATATGTAAATCTAGATGAAACGGTGCAAGAAAATTATGTAAACTAAAGACTAATGGTATGAAAATAGGTTTGGTCGATGACAACAAGGGGGATCGATGATGACTGGGGATTGAAAAAAATATCTGAGATGGACGACATGCCTAATGATCAGATGTGAAATTTGAATGGATGTAGAAATAAAAAGTTGATGACAGAGGCTCTAGATAATATAAAAAATTATAGGATAAAGGCTAGGTCGATGATGATCAGATATGGTCAACAGAAACTCAGAATGATTAGTGCTTAGATGAAAATGGTTGGACTAAAATGAATATTTGTAGATGGAAATAGAAGGCTGAGATGGGTGATACAGAGTCCCTGACAATATATGATCTTGCACAAGATGTTAGGAAGGATATATATGATAATATCGCAATGAAGAAACAAAATAAGCTAAGGTGAGATAATTATCCCCAAATCTCCAAAGTTGCTGCAAAAAATATCCAAGAAGACTCCAACATGGTTATGGTAGCTACAAAGAGACTCAAGAATGAAGAAAGATCACAAGAAAGCTCCAAGATTCCAAAATTGCATCCTTGAGAAAGGGAGGGGTAAGGTCATCTTTTGTGAACATGTATAAATTGAAAAATCTATAAAAATGAGGCTAGAACACTAAAGAAACCTCAAAGAATTCACCAACTTAACTATTAACCATCAAGATAAGAGAAAAATAAGAGAAACTGCTATGCATGCACTATAAATTTGAAATAACATCAAACTAACATGTATATTACTCTCTACTCTTTGAATGATACTAAAAAATGAACCAATTAAGATCTTAGCAATCAAATATGATTATTTGATATGGTTATAAAGATTTCAAGAATGAAGTGTCACCATTAATGGATGAAGTAAGAGTTGAGGATTCAATGATAAAGATTATATCTCAATAAAAATGAAGAAATGGTCTAATCCTATTTGGTTATATTTTATGCTAGAAGAGGGAAAGTGTTCTCAGAAAAGTGAGGGGGTAGAGGTTTACTTATAGTTTCATGATTTCAAGAAAGGGATGTTTTAGATGCATGTGGGATAAAAGGTAAGTCAAAAAATCACCTTTAACAAGTTAAAGAAAGATTTGCCTAGGTTTATAGGATAATTAATATTGTGGGATTAATTAGGGGTCCCAAGTAGGCTTAGGAATATTTTTGGGAGCACGTGGAGGAGGTTTGAATAGATTATAGAAGCGTTGGAAGTGGGAGTTAGCTAATAATAAGATTCATTAGTCAACTACAAGATCAGAGGCTTAATCAACGTATAATGGTCAATTAAGGGGACTTGAAGGGAAAAAGAGCCTAATTGACAAAGTGTTGTTAATTTGCAGGGAGTAGAATAGTTAGTGAAATGTTATGAATAATACTTCTTTGATCGAACTATAGATATCTATAGCTTCCCCTCTTTGGGGTGGTGTAAGCCATGCCACTTCAAATAAAGTAAACAAGTGTAAACAAGTAAAAAATCTAATAGGGGTAGAAGAAAAATTAATGAGATGAGAGATTTCCCCTTGAGTTTCGATGTAGTGATGAAATAAGTCGATCGATGATCGAAAAAATGAAGGAAAATATATAAAAGTTTAAGGAAGGGAAATTTCCCCAAGTAAAAGGGAAGAATAATGCAAAGAGAAGAATGGAAGATGCATTAGTCTTGTTGACACTAAGTACTAAGTACTCGTGAAATCTAATTATCCTATCTTAATTAGATTTTCTCATCTTCCACGTCATATTGAATAATCAGGATGACAGGGGAGTTGTCCACTTCAACGGAAAAGAACCAAAAATTTGATATTTATATTAAGAGGAGTGTGTATGAATGTAGTTGAAGAATAGTGAAGCTAAGTGGGATGGAGAGAGAAGAAAAATTATTATGAAGAAGGGGGATTGAGCTAAAATCCATCCATTTCCTTGTAAACAATGTTATTTTCGTCATATAGTTAGTGATCTTCATCATCAATCCTTATTAAAAATGTAGGAATATGACAGAAGCATAGGATGACACAAAAATCCATAATACAAACAAATTTCCATTTCTAAAATTCCAACTCCATGCAAAATACAAAATCCACAATATGAAAAGTAAACAAGCTGATATAACAGGGAAACAAGTACAAACACACATAGTCAAACCAACAACATTCAAAATAATTACACAAATTTTTTGTTATCGAGATTCATTTCCCAAATGTTCATGATAAACAAAAATGGTTAAAATTAGTGCCCCAAGAAAGGATTCGTGTGAGGGGAATTGATGAAGGTCCCAAGGTCCAATGAGAAAACATTTTGTACTACAATATAGTACCAGGCAACTCACTGTGCCCCAGTGTACTGATGAAGCAATTAGTCTAGATTTGTAAATGGTTGTAGATCCAAATGATCTGTAAGCCATTTGGTTTGAAAAAACATGAAAACACAAGAAATATATGAGATTAATACCATGTGTTAGACACAAATTTCAGATGTGTATGATATTTCTACTAGTTTATGTCACATTGGACCTCTCAATATTGGGGCACTGATTAATTTGTTTTTAATTTCTTCAAAACCATGCTGGCACTTTTCATCCCAAAGAAATTCACAGTCCTTGGTTAGAAAATTAAACATGGGGGCAGCAATTTTACTGAAATATTTTATAAAGCATCTATAGTACCCAACATGTCCTAGAAATGATTTGATATCTATGGGAGTCTGAGGGATAGGAAAATCTGAAATGATCCTAATTTTGTTTTGATCCACCTGAATTCTTTTTTGTGAAATATGGTGTCCTAATATAATTCCCTCATCCACCATCATCAAACATTTTTCATCACTAAGAGGCAGGTTATGTTTTTCACATCTTGTTAACACTCTGTCTAGATTTCTTAAAGCATCTTCAAATGTATCTCCATGTACAGTGAAGTCATCCATATATACTTCAACACAATCATTTGTTAGATCAGTAAAGATTGCAAGTACAGCTCTCTGGAAAGTTGTAGGATCATTGCATAAACCAAATGGTAACACTCTATATGCAAAGGTTCCCCATGGATATGTAAATGTAGTTTTATCCTAATCCTCGGCAGAAAATCTGATCTGATTATACCCACTAAAGCCATCCAAGAAAGAAAAGTATTGTTTACCTGAAAGGTTATCTAGGACTTGATCTATGAATGGTAAGGGAAAATAATCTCTCATTGTGGCTTTGTTTAGTTCCCTATAGTCAACACATATTCTCCATTTTCCATTCTTTTTGGGAAAAATTACAAGAGGAGATACCCACTGGCGATCTGAGATAGGGTAGATGAAACCTACTTGTAATAGTTTTTCAATTTCTTGTTTGACTATATCCCTTAGAGCTGGGTTAATCCTGCTTTGAAAATACCTAACTGGTTTAGTGTTTTCAGTATAGATGTGATGAGTGCATATACTTGGATGAATCCCCTTCATATCTTTGTAATCCCAAGCAAAATATTTAGTATGATTTTTTAGAACATCAAACAATTTAGCTTCTTCATCCTCCTTCAACCAACTATTAATGTTTAAAGTTTTACGTAGTTGAATTTTAACATGTTTGGTTCCGATATGTGATGAAATAATTTTTGGAAAGGGTTTCATTAAAGTATTTAATGGAAATACATGTGGTTGTAACATATGGTATGTAGCAACATCTCCAAAAGTTCCTTGAGACAGAATACTGGAAAAAGGACAATAATGAGAATTATGATACTTATCTCTTTGCAAGCCAAATTCCTCATCACTACTACTTTCTAGAAATTCTTCACCACTTCTTGATTTACTTGAAACTTAAGCTACTGATTCATCCTCTCCCCATGACAAATCTCATTCCTCTGGAGTGAAATTATTTTCAATCAAAGACAACTGTTGTTGTCGTGGTTCTAGAACTATAGCCGTATGTTCCAGAACTAAGTTCATGGGTTCAAGAACTAAGTTCACATGTTCTGGAACTATTTCTAATTACACTGAAGACAACAGGTTCTCATCCAATGGTGGATTAATCATCTCTTCTACTTCTCTTACATGATCTTGTAATGTGATCATAGCCAAAGAAGACAAATTTTACTTATTAGTTTCAAGAGAATCAACCCATAATTGTTCATGACTGTCAGTAAAACTTTGTGTGGTAGGATATAAGGAAATTTATTTATATTTCTTACCATTTGAGATTCTCATATCACCTGACCTACAATCTATCAAAGCAGCAACTATAGCTAACCATGGTTTTCCCAAAATAATGGGATAACCCAATGTTTTACCTTTTGGCTGCAATATAAGAAAGTCAACTGGATATTCCCATGACTCTACCATCACCACCATGTCTTCAATAATTCCTTCTAGTTTTGCTATAGACCGATCTTCCATCTGAAATATGGTATTAGTAGGTTGTATACCCGTTAATGGTAATGTTTTCAGAGTATCCACTATCATTACATTGATAACAGATCCCAAATCTATCAAAAAATTAGGTACATACTTATTTCCTGTAGAGACAAAAATAACAGGAATTTCAGGATCTCTGTATTTGGGAAGTAATAGTTTTCCTACTAATAAATTAGCAAGTTTCCCATCTACTTTGATAGTCTTGGGATATTGTCTCTTTCTTCCAGGATTTTTCATGCATAACATTTTGATCAATTTGTTCAATACTGGAATAGCTTTAATTGCTTGTAACAGTGGTATTTCAATATTCAATTTCCTTAATTCTTGAACCAATTTAGACTCCTTGATTTCTATATCTTCTTTGAATATTTTAGGAAATGAAGTCTTAGTAGTGTTGCTATCTGGCTCCTTTTCTTTTCTTTCTATATCCTCTTTTGGAATAGCAATACTAGGGTTCTCATTTTCTTCTGTCATTTCAGTGATTATAAGGGGTGGACTGTTTATGATTTTCCCAAATCTAGTTTGAATATCCTTACAATCCATAGCATGTAAATCAACTTATTTTTCAGGTTCTATTCCATAAATAGGAGATATTTGTTTGTTTTTAGGGCTTGCTACTGGTTGTTCTGGCATTTGTGTTTGGGCTACATTCTTAGTTTGTGAATTCTATGTAGGAGATCCCATGATGGTATGTTGATTCTGATTTGGATATGTTCTTCATTGGTAATAATTAGGGTTCTATCTAGGTTGTGACCAAGCATAAGGATTTCCTTGACCAGCCCATGGTTTTTTATGTCCCTGAGCATACTAGGCTTGATTTTCCCAATCTTGAGGGTTCCAAGTTGGTTGAGGTACCCAAGGTGGTTGTCCCTAATTTTTTGGTACTGCCTGAGCAGCCCATGACATTGTCCATGGATTAGGAGCTGATCTTGGCATAAACTGCCCTTGGTTAGGTTGTCTCTGAATGAAATTCAATTCTTTAGTTGTAGATGTGGCACTGGTTTGTTTAAGCTGATTTTTAATGATAGGAAGCAAAGAACAAACATCAATATCATGTTCTTTATATTCACGGATAAGACACATTTCTATTTTATCCAAAGGAAAATCTCTTAATGCATGCTTCTTCCTGCATCTAGAACAATACATAGCCAATGGTTCGGTTTTGGAATTTGTTTTAACTTGTAATCCATACATAGTAGAGGTTAGTTGCAATAAAATGTCTATTTTAAAGTTTTCTAACTCATCCATTAGTTTGTTCATATCTGGATTCAAAATTTTTACTGATTTTCCTTTTCTAGGTCCACCTCTTGTTTTGGAATAGCTTCTACAAATCTCTTTAATTCCATTCATTCTTATCTGATCAATGTCTCCCCCTCCTATCAAGTTAAGGGATTCTCTAGATTCGTCATCCAAACCTTTGAGAAAAATGGTTTTACTTAATTCCTCTGTAAGCACAAATCCACATCTTTTGCTAACAAAGAGGAATTTGTCTAAATAGTCTTCTATGTTTTCATCCTCTTCTTACTTGATTTTAAAGAATTCTTCCTTCCTATTTCTCCCTCTGCAATAATCTTGGTATTTATCTAGGAAGGCAGTCTCCATTTTTGCCCAAGTGCTAATAGAGTTGGATGTTAATCCCATGAACCACCTCATTGCTGCATCCTTCAAGGTGGATGGAAATGGCTTGATTTTTTGATTATCTGTTTTATAATCATAGGTCTGACATAACACCTTGAATTCAAATAGAAATTGGTTAGGATCTTCAGATGACATCCCTCTAAAGGTGGGTAAATGTGCAGGTGAGATATTTTTCATTGATGTGCCTCCAATCCTTGATTAGTTTCTTTACTTTGACTAGAGGATGTTATGAATTCTTGTGATGATTTTTTTGGAAGGAATCTACCCTGTGAGTCTCTTGGTCTACTCATATATTTTGTGATATAGTAGGGAAGATTCTTCAACTACTAGATGTATGTTTTGTTGCTCTTGCTAACACTTAATTAGAAAATTCCAACTGGTGTTCCCCAGCAACGGAACCAAAAATGATGGGTTTCATTATTACCTTCATTTAATCAACTTCTTGTTGATGTCATATCAAACTAGGGGTGTGTCCAAAGCTATATGAAACAAGAGTACTTGATCTAGTAGCTACTGTAACTATTTTTATATTTTATGGGGGATCTCTTTAATGTCTTAAGGACTTCTTGGTAAAACCTTATTCAAATCAAACTATGAAAAATTTTCGAAAATAAAACACACTGAAAGCTTGCTGAAAGGAAACACACCATGCAAAAAGGAAACACACTTGTTGTTAGAAAATAAACACACTTGCTTTTGAAGGTAAACACTCAGATTAGAATGCTTGAAAATAATTGCAAGAAATATAAAGATTTATCTAAACACCTACAGGAACAAGTATGCAATAGAATTTAACTGAAAGAACTAAAGCAATACAAAATTAACAGATCTAAGATATTTGTTGAAGAAATATAAATACCAAATAAATGAATATCCTAGTCCTTGGGGGAGTGGGCCCTTGCTTCTCCTTGAATAAGGATTTTAACAAGTCAGAATTCTCTCAAATCAAAATGGCTATTTTATTGATGAAAACATTCAGTATTACAAAATGTACTGGATTTGGATACTTAATCTATTTCTCTTCTCTGTTCTATATCTCTCATTCTTTTTCTATCTAATGCAGGTCTACTTTTATATACATTTTACAATCCCAGTTGTCTCAATGATTCTGATGAAATCAAATCTTGCCCAGAATAAATGCTGAGTTGGATGGCAGTTGATCAGATAGCTGTAGGATAACTCTTCCTAGATCTGCGTTAAGAAATATTCTCATCCTTCATGATTGTAGATGCAAAATTTCTAGATGTGGTTTAAAATAGAT
Source organism: Taxus chinensis (assembly GCA_019776745.2). Lineage (NCBI taxonomy): Eukaryota > Viridiplantae > Streptophyta > Pinopsida > Cupressales > Taxaceae > Taxus > Taxus chinensis. The sequence continues at coordinate 799,919,035 of CM034146.1, forward strand.
AACTCCAATCAGTTATGGAACTTTGGAGAAGTTCCAGAACCATAGGAAATTGTTAAGAACCAAAACCTGTGAGAGTTCCAGAGCTGTCACTAGGAGTTCCAGAACTAAGTCTGAAAATTCCAGAACTAAATTCTGGAGTTCCAGAACTAAGTTCGAAAGTTCTGGAACTAAATGACGACTGTGTGATGGAGTTCTAGAAATAGCTTAGAAGTTCCGGAACTAAGCTGTGTAGGATCAGACGCTATAAAAAACATACTGAATGCCACCTGCTTCATTTCCTCGACTGATTAGACCTAATTTATTAAAAAACTAAATTTAAACACACACTATGTTAGGAATTTCAAAGTTTTTAACATTAGGATCACAATCAATCAAAAGACAGATAGTTACATCCTAACTCATATCAGATCAACTAAAAGTCACACAATTGCAATCAAACTTAATCAAAAGGAGAGTATGATGAGATCATTTATTATACATTAATCAGACATATGCTGGCCTCATCAGCATATGCGAAGCCTCATGAGAAATCTTATTTTTGTAGGGAAACTAGATGAATCTGGTTGCATGGTTACTTTTACAAGATACTCTTGGAAATTCACCAAGGGTTCTTTTGTTTTGGAAAGAGGAAAGAAGGTAGGAACGTTATATTTATCTACCTGTATTACTGATTCCTTTTCTACATTATCTACTTTAGATTCAGATGCATATATGTGGCATAACTGATTGGGCCATATGAGTCAAAAAGGAATGTAGATCTTAAAGGCTAAGGGTAAGTTATCAGATTTGAAATATTTATATTTTGATTTTTGTGAGCATTGTATCTTTGGAAAGTAAAAGAGAGTGAGATTTCTCAAAGTTGGGACAACTAAGAAGGAGCAAAAATTGGAGCTTGTACACTCAGATGTATGGGGACCAGCTCAGGTAGCTTCTCAACGAGGATCCCAGTATTATGTTACTTTCATTGATGATGCTATAAGAAAGGTATGGTTTTATTATATTAAATGTGAATCTAATGTTTTTGAGACTTTTAAAAGATGGAAATACCTTGTTGAGAATGAATAAAATTATAAGTTAAAGTTCCTGAGATCTGACAATGGTGGTGAATACTGTAGTAAGGATTTTAATTATTATTGTTAAGTGAATGGAATACATAGAGAAAGAATGGTTCCAAGAACACCATAGGAGAATGGTGTTGCAGAAAGAATGAACAAGGTAATCATGGAACGTGCTAGAAGTATGAGGATACATTCTCGATTGCCCTTACAATTTTGGGTAGAAGCAGTTGATACAATAGTTTATTTGATTAACCATGGGCCTTCAAGTTCACTAGATGGAGGAATACCAGAGGAAGCTTGGACTGGAAAAGAGGTGGATCTTTATTTTCTTAAAGTTTTTGGTTTAGAAGATTTTGTGCATGTTGATAAGGAAAATAGAAAGAAGTTGGATGCAAAATCCAAGAGATGCACTTTCATTGGTTATGGATCTAGTGATTTTGGTTTCCGTTTTTGGGATTTAGAGAATTCTAAAATTATTAGGAGTCATGATGTTGAATGGAATGAAAAGAAAATGTACAGGGACCAAATTTTTGTATCCAAGGATGAACCAGTTGAGAATTTTGTGAATGAAAATGAACTCTCGGATTTAAAATAATTACCAACAGGGTTACACCATAACTGGTGGGGTTACACAGTAATTGGTGTCAATTGACCCTGACCATCACCAGTCAGATGAACCAGTATCGGTTATAAAAGATCCAAACCAACATCGGTTAGTAGAACTGGTGTTGGTTGTAAGTAACCAGTGTCGATCACTATCAGATTTGGATAGGAATTTCTAAGAGATCTAGATTGAGCCTCCGGTACCCCAAACTCTTGTGAGAATGTCACAAAGGGTAAGTAAACCTACAGAAATATTTACACCTTCTCTATTTTATTTATTATTGACTGATAATAGTGAATCAATGAGATTTGAAGAAGCAATGTAGGATAAGACCCATGTCCAGTGGGAGCATGGCATGGATGAGGAGATGAACTCCTTAGAACAGAACCAGACATGAGATTTAACTAAGTTTCCAAAAGATAAAAGAACATTACAGAAAAAGTGGGTTTACAGGATCAAGGAAGAAGAGGCTGGACAGAAAAGATACAAGGCAAAGCTTGCAGTAAAGGCTTTTGCATAGAAATAAGTATTGACTTTGGTGAAATATTTTCTCTTGTTGTTAAGATGACTTCTATTCGTAATGTATTGAGTTTAGTTACAGTAGAGGATTTTCATTTAGAGAAACTAGATGTGAAGATGAATTTTCTTCATAGTGATTTGGATGAAGAAATTTATATGCAGTAGCCGCTTGGGTAGGAGATATATTATTTTTGTATTGTATGTGGATGATATGCTTATTGCATGATCTAGTATGTAGGACAATGGTGAGCTTAAGAGAAAGATATCTTGCACATTTTCTATGAAGGATTTAGGAGCTGCAAAATGAATCCTTGGCATGAAAATACACAGAGACAAGAAAAATAAGAAATTGTATCTATCTCAGGAGGATTATATCTACAAGGTGTTAGAAAGGTTCAACATGCAGAATGCAAAACCTGTTAGCACACCTATGGCTGGACACTTCAAATTGAGTAAAGATCAATTTCCATCTTCACATGAGGAGGTCAAATACATGACACGAGTGCCATATTCTTTAGCATTTGGGAGTCTCATGTATGTTATGGTTTGTACCAGACCAAACATTACACAGGCAGTGGGAGTTATGAGTAGATATATGGCCAATCTAGGTAAAGAGCATTGGAAAGTAATCCAATGGATACTCAGGTATTTGAAAGGGACATCTAGTATGTAGTTATGCTATGGAGGTTTGGATATTTCATTATGTGGTTATGTTTATTCAGATATGGCTAGAGATTTGGATGGTAGAAGAAACATTACTGGATATATTTTCATAGTAGGTGGAATGACAGTTAATTGGATTTCAAGATTGTAGACATTCTGTTGAGGTATCACTTCATACGACAGGTATTGGAGGATGGACAATTGAATTTGGAAAATATTCATACGAGCAATAACCATGCAAATATGCTAAAGAAGCCATTAGCAAAGGAGAAGTTGGAGCTAGACTCCACTTCTATTGGTCTTCAATTTTGAGACTTTAAGAGGAAGAAACAAAGCTAAGGAAGGATCCAAGAATGATGTTGTATAGGTATGGTGCAATAATTAATCTCCAAGTGGAACATTGTTGAGTTGTGGAGCTCAATTACTTCAGTTTAACGTGCAATGGAAACTTACTGGAAAATATAGTAACCATCATCGGTTAAGGGGGAACCGGCATCGGTCAGGCAAGGGAGGAACCGACATCAATTAGGTATAACCAGCATTGGTTACCTATGCAAGGGTGTTTTAATTAACTCTCGGGAATTAGATCTATTTTTAGCATTAAAGTATATCTATTGATTGTAATTGTATGGCTAAGTGCCCTAAGTCTATAAACGACTATATAAGCATAAAATCTAGGGTTAGAAGTAAGAATGATTAACAAGAATTAGAAATAACTTGCAAAAGTTGGTGAGAGAGAGAATTCTTGGTGATGAAGCAAAATCTTGAAGAAAGAAAGAACTGTACATCTGAGATGTGCGGAAGATTGTAATTTTTCATTATATATCTTGTTAAAGCTTTGGTTAATAGATTGGCTTGTTTCTTGGTGGACATAGCCCACACTAGGTGAACCACGTTAAATCTAGTGTTGATTTATATCTCTTGGTTTGTATATTTCTTCTGGTAGAATATCTAATTTTATTTACATGTATGTTTAGATCTGATATGTTTTCTGTAAACTAGTGTGCTAACTCCAACAACCTTCACATTTTCACTGTATTACATATACGTGTGGCATTCTACCCTTTTACATCCCCTCTATCATTGGGGGCATCAACACTTCTTCATTTTTGTACATAGCTTTGGAAAAAAATTCAGAAAACATAAAAACATTCAAACCCCTTTTATGGAAAAAATCACAAAAACAATGTGAATAGTAGCCTTGAAATTTTTCTTAAAATGACACAAAAAACAATAGAAAACAATTCAAAACTATCCCACAAAAAGAAGTAGTGGATTTCCTTACTTTTAGTTTGCAGTTTGCAGAGTTTTGATTGAATTATCTTTTCATATTTTGTGCTTTAAAGTGTATTCATTTTCTTTGTTTAAAGTGTTCCTTTAATCTATTGTACATAGGCATTGAGTTCATTTTATCTTGCATGCTTTCATATGTTTGTGTTTTGTTATTAGTTAAATTTGATTGAGTTTTAATTTTTGTTTGTGTTATAATGTTTTTTGTCATCATAATATCTATCATCTATATATCATATATCAATAAAAGCTAAGATGCATAATCATGAACATGAAAATTAAACATGTATGTTAATATACATCAATATAATACAACCAAGAGGGGCAAGAGGGACCACCTTCTGTCCCCCCCTCAAACATAAACCATAATAAAAAAACAAAATGTGGATAATCATAAGTTTCGCATGAAAAAAACATGTTATCATCTACTTCTATCTCATACACAAAATATGATAAGTCAAAAAATGAAACACCTAATCAAAACATGTGATATCATATATATGCTATCTCATAAATTAAAATACATGTGATACAATCATACAACATCATATCCATAATCATAATCATCATCATCATATAACATGTCAAAATCAAATGTTCATGTATAAATGTGTCTTGATACATACATATGGATAAAAAATATGACATCATTGGCATGAATCAAAAAGTGCCTTCATAAGAGGCATAATCAAAATGATACATATACATTGATCAAAACTCAGCCTTCATAAGAGGTGTACATAAAAAATACATACATTTGTGTATACATAAAAAATAAAATGAGTCATGTATGACTTGATCCCTCATTGGGACTAGGTGACCTGCAATCTAGGGGAGGTGCCCATCACCTGTGGACCCTGCTGGCCTGACTGTTGCCATGTCTTCTATCCTAGCGGCTACTCAACTGATCTAGCTGAAGCTAATGATCTCTATGATATTGTAGACATCGATGCCTGACTATAACTAGGTGCTCTCTAGCCCTCGGGGATAACCTCATATTATAAATATCTATATTAAGAATCTATCCCATTAGTTGTCACCAAATGGAGGTGCATGCATGGTGTCACTACAACTCCATCAGTCTGCTAGAATGAGGCCACCTCCACTGAAAATATAGAAATATTTTCTGGTCCCACTAATTGATCAACCTAGAGTTGATCTCGCTCCACTATCGTTACCTGGACTTATGCCCCTATGGCACACAATTGATCCCTCTCTATAGTAATGGCCTGGACCTATGCCCTGGCCTAATAGCTCTCTACTATGATCTGTTGAACCTGACAAGTGGCCTACTGGAGCTGGGTAGTCAACTTCTATAGTAGACCTTATAACTTGTAATATTTGAGTTGTCATCTACTGTATCTACGCTCTGTGTGTTGTACTGTCACCCCCATTGCCTCCATCTCCTCTGGCACTTCTTAGACTATGTGGTGGGCTCAGAATCGACCCCTTTTATACACCTCGCGGTGGAGGGCCCTGTGGCACTCCTCTCCTAGGAGGAACCTCCTATAGTGGTGACTAAATCCTAACTGGTATATCCATTTGAGGAATTCGTATATGAGGGGCTATGTGAATTTGTCTCTATCTAGGTCTCGGCCCCTGACCTAGTGGAGGACCCTGTCTATGACCGCCATCATGACCCTATCCATAAAATATATCATCATCTGAATCATCATCATCACTACCACTCATCTGATCTACCAATGGCCTAACCCCTTCATACCATACAACCTATGGAATAGTGAGATGGTGAGGTAAAACTATATAGTACCATGGTGCATACGCCATTGTAACTCCAGAATCCCTAAACTTCCTCAACAGAGCCTATATGTGTGGTACCATCTGATCAAAAATGGCTTGGGCCCTGGCTATCTGAATCTATGGCCCCATATCAAATGTCTCTCGGGCTCGATAGGCATACCACATCTCTATCCCTGGGACATCCTGTACATATCCAAACTGTCTCTAGCACCAGTCTACTCTATAGTACTCTATAATATATCCCTAGATACCAATAAAAAAGTTCTCAACCATGCATATGCTCAACTTGTGTGCATGACCTACCCACATATACTACCAATATGGTCTCCATATTATCATATGTTGTTGAACATCATCAAAAAATCAGTGATAATGATACGTATCTCCCATATGTCTGCGGATATCATCATTGACTTAGACCCATCCCATTAATGATGGCTCATCAAGAGCCTAAACTCATAGAATGTCTATTGAGTGACCAAAAGCTATATGGTCCCAGGCCCATATCTATAACAACGTGGCTAGACCTATGGTCTTCTAACCATAGTATGTAATCAGGTGCAAGTCCCAGTATAAATGTGTTAGCATGCACTGGCCCGAGCTATATCTCTCACCATGAACCAATCCTTGTACCACATTGATGAGACCAATCAGGAAGGATGTCCCTGTGTCTTTAGTGAGAAAGATTCCACTGACAAGTGCCAAAAGATAGACCACCACTTGCTATAGTTACAAATCTACAATGCACTTATACATCCACACTGTCATACATCAGCAAGGTATCTCATCACTGCCAAATAACTTGATCAAGAAGTTGGTAATATGAACTAGCTCACTGATATAATCAATCAATTGTCCCTAGATGGGCACACGTATTATGTGCCATACATTCTCTAATGTAACATACATCTCTCCAATAGGGATCTAAAAACACTGAATCTCATTGTGCCATCTCTCAGCTATGGCTGTGAGTAGGCCATGGTCTAAGGTAATATGTGGCATCTGTGCCACGTAGGCTAGTCCTATGACCTCTAGTAAGATGTCCATGATATTCCTATCACGCCAAGAGAAGCTCACCTCCAAGGTGGCTAGACAGACATGTTGCTCTCATGTCTAAATGGATGGTTGTCATCTCTACAAAATAAAAAAACACTTATTAAGACTTTACTTTCTTCTATCTACTTTATTCTAGTTTATCTCTAATATTCTTCTAAGAACTAACTCACTATTTTCTTCTACATATTTTCCTATTTTCTTCTAAGTTGACTAAAAAACACATTTTCGGCACATGCATGCCCATAAGGATGCTTGCACTACCTTCTTAGCACTTGTGCACCAAGAATGTGTATGACTTCTTTCCAGTGTATACACACCCATCATGACGCGTGCGCTCAGAAAATTTTCAACCCCACCCAACGTAGGCATGTGCATCTTTCAGGAAGCATGTGTGCCCATGTTGACACGTGTGCCTAAGCACACCTATTTTTGCCCCCATATAGTTACACGCATAATTTTTTCAATGTATGCGCATACGTGCACATGCTTTTTTGATGCATGTGCACTCCCGATGATGATTGCGCACCCCTTAGGCACGTGCACAAATGTTTTCTACCTACAAATGCTAATAAATGTAGTTAAAGTACAAAGTTGATAAAGAGGGATAGAGCACTCTTGAAGGGTCCATCGTCCTCCTCTCATGCATACTACCAAACCATGATTGCTCACCTAATGTGCCTTTGAACTCTGGCCATCTCTCTTACAGCTCAAAACACCTGATGATAAAAATCAGAAAAGCTCTAGTAATAAATGTATTATTCGTGATGATTTACCTCCCTGAAGAGGATATATAAGGTCATTTTGACCTCATCGTGTTGCATTTTCACTCACCATGTTGGGAAACGTGTTTATTTTACCCACTGTGAACATTCTAACTTCCTCTATTAACAGTTGTGATGATTATTTTTATTAAATAATTATTTTTGACCCATTTTCACCTCACTGGGGCATATTTTTGCTACTTAGTGCCTATTTTCTTCTCCTTGGGGATTTTTTTTGTGCTTTTAGGTTATCTTCCAACTTCTTAATTCTTATGACCGATAAAAAAATCTAAAAATTGCAAAAATAATAATTTTCCAAAAATTATAATTTTTTTCAAAAATCCAAAAAACTCGTAAAAATAAAAAAATTGACATAAACTAGTAGAAATCTCATACGCAGTTGAAATTTGTGTCTAACACATGGTATTCATCTCATATATTGCTTGCATTTTCACATGTTTTTGAACCAAACAACTCGCGGATTAAATGGATCTACAACCATTTACAAAGTTAGATAGCTTGCTTCTTCTGTACTCTGGGGCACAATGAGTTGCCTGGTATTGTTTTGTAGCGCATAATGCTTTATCATTGGACCATGTGTCCTTCATCAATTTCCCTCACATGAATCCTTTCTTGGGGCACCACTTTTAACCCTTTTCATTTATCATGAACATTTTGGAACTTAATCTTGATAATAAAACATTTTTGTAACTATCTTGAACGTTGTTGGTTTGAGTATGTGTGTTTGTACTTGTTTATTTGTTAGATCAGCTTGTTTACTTCTCGTATTGCATTGCATTTTATATGTTGCATAGAGTTGGTATTTTAGCAATGGATAGTTGTTTGTATTATGGATTTTATTTTTGTCCTACACTTATGTCGTATGCTTACATTTTTAATAAGGGCCGATGATGAAGGTCACTAGCAATGTGATGAAAATAACATTATTAACAAAGAAATGGATTGATTTTAGCTCAATACCCATTCTTCATACTAATTTTTCTTCTCTCTCCATCCCACTCATCTTCACTATTCTTTCTCTACATTCATGCACACTCCTCTCAATATAAATATCAAATGTTTGGTACCTCACCATTTAAGTGGACAACTCCCCCGGCATCTTGATTATTCAGTGTGACATGGAAGATGAGAAATTCCAATGAATATAAAAGAATTGTATTTCATGGGCACTTAGTACTTAGTTTCAACAAGAGTAATACATCTTCCATTCTTCTCTTCGCATTATTCTCCCCTTTTACTTGAGGCATTTTCTCTCCCTTCAACTTCTATCTATTTTCCTTCATTTTTTTTATTGTTAATCGACTTCTTTCATCACCCCTTCAACACTCAAGGGGGCATCTCTCATCTTACTAATTTTTCTTCTACCCCTATAATTTTTTTTACTTGTTTACACTTGTCTACTTTGTTTGAAGTGGTGTAGCTTATGCCACCCCAAAGATGGGTAAATGTAGACATCTATAGTTTGATCAAAGAAATATTATTCCTAACATTGCATTAACTATTCTACTCACCGTTAATTGACGACACTTCATCAATTAGGCTCTTTTTCCCTTCAAGTCCCCTTAATTAACCATTATACATTGATTAAGTCTCATATCTTGTAGTTGACTAATAAATCTTCTTATTATAATACTTCTTCTTCCAACACTTCCAAAATATATTCAAACCTCCTTGATCTATATGGATACAAAATAACTCTACTTCATCAAATCAACCAACATCAAGGAAGGAAAATGGAGAAAAGGAGGTTTTGTTTGCAGTATAACAGAACCACCACTATGTGCAGAGTGACGGTTATAGAAACACCACTCAATCTAAGAGGTGATCTTGTAACCACCACCTAGCCAAGGCAGTGGTCATGTGACCACCATTTTACACTGTGTGGCAATCATTTCACTTTTGGATAGAGAAATAAATAGAGCATGAATGGACGTGAATTTGGAGCGTCCGAAATTTTCCCTTCCCTGCTATTAATTTTCCCATCCTATAGTGCATGTGATGACATGGGGAAGGCTATAAATACTAGGGAGGAGAAATGGAATTGATCAAGGGAAGTAAGAGACTTCATGGGAGTGAGTGCAAGAATTCTAAGCATTGGAATTTGATTTTGTAGAAGAAAGAGTTTGAGATCAGATAATTCAAGTAGTTGGGAGGAAGTGTGAGATATTTTCAATTTCCTTTATCACTTATTGTAAAGTATGTATCTTGTATAATTTAAATTGGCCAATAAATTAAAAAGGGAAGAAATAATTGTTTTCCCTTCCCAATTGGTTTTCCTCCTTTGGAGGTTTCCAAGATAAAAATCCTTGGTGTATATGTGTTTTGATTCATTTCTCTTTACAAATTATAGTTCTAAGGCATAAATAATTCAATCACTAGCTTAACTGTCATTTTCTAATTGAAAGTATGACTATGTTTATTTGTGACTATTTTTACAGATCATTTTGGTATCAGAGCTAACAAGTGTCCAGGACTGTGGTATTTGTTCATGGATTTGTATAATAGTAACGAGATCCAAAGGTGAAGAGGATTTACCTTGTGATCCATATATTTCTATAAGGAAGTGGAAAAAAATAATTTGGGGATAATTGGAGGAGGAGAACTTGGTCCATAGAATCGAGATGTTGGAGACCATGATGGATAGGATGTTTAGAAGACAAGAAGAACTTGCAGACTTGTAGAAGATGGATTCTATTAAGAAAGACTCCATGGAATCAGTGGTTTGAGGCTTAGCTGAAAAATTTGGCATACAGAGGAGCTAAGATGAGGAATAATATGGGGAAGAGCATGAAGAAGATACTTCAATGGAAAGAGAGAAGATAAAATATGATCATGCTCCTTTTAAATTTGAAACAAAAGTTTAAATTAAAATATTTGAAGGACAAGTAGATGAAAATTTTCTTGATAAATGGTTAAAACAATTGGAAGTCTACTTTAGCATCCATAATGTCATTAAGGCACAGAGAATCACCTTTTCATGTCTCAAAATGGATGGACATAATCTGGTTTGGTGGGAAACCCATCTAACCACTTGTGAAAAGAAGAAATTTCCTATTGTGAAATATTGGCAAGAATTTAAAGAATTACTTAGAGCTAACTTCTATCCTATTGGCCACAAGACTAACCAAATAACTAATGGCAGTATTTTAGACAAGGCAATAGTCAAAATGTACAAGACTATACTATGGAGTTTCAAAGGAAGACCATATTACTGAACATGGAATTGGAGGATGAGGATATTATAACTAAGTACTTGGGAGGAATTCACACTCACCTTTGAAGAAAAGTCATCTCCATGAAGCCCAAAGATCTCAACGAAGTGTGTGTGTGTGTAGGCGTATTATATAAATGATGAGAAGAAGTAAGGAGAAGCAGAGCCAAGGGAAAATCAATCAACAAATCAGTAGAAGAAAGAAAATGGGAAAATAAGTAATAAAGGTAAGTGGAAGGGGAAAGGTAAACAAGATGCCACTACTTTAAATACTTGTAGAGATCCCAAGAATTTTTGCAAGAACTCTGATATCAATGGTCATACTAATGCTTCCTGTTGGAAGTTGCGTCTGAAGAACCAAACTAAGGACTCAAAGAAGTCCATGACAACTGTAAAGACAGAAAGGGAGGTGGAAATCAAAGATGAATCTCATCTAGATGAGAGGCTTTGATGACCACCAATATGGAAAGCTAGGAAGAGGATATGAGTAGACTATTCCAGATCAAAATACAAATCAAGAGAACTAAGGTAAATGCTTGGTTGATACTGGTTCTCACTCTAACTTGATTTCAGAAGAAGTGGTAAAGAATCTTGGTCTTGAGACTTACGAGCATCCACACCCTTATCCTTTGGGTTGGGTGAAGAAGGGTTTTGAAATTCAGGGAACAAAAATATGTAAGGTCAAGTTTGGGATAAATTCTGAGTATATTGATATATTGGAAGTTAATGTTAATCCACTTGATGCATTTGATGTTGTTTTTGGGAGTCCTTACTAGTATAGCAGGGATGTTATATTCATAAGAAGGGAGAGACGATACAGATGGGTCAAGGATGGGATAAAATACAACATCTAGGAACACCAAAGTAAGACATGGGTTACTATGGTGAGTGATAACCAAGCAAAGTGACTCATTCAGGTAAATCATTATAAGTTTTTTTTACTGTTATTAAAGGATAAACAAGATGGGGTAGAATTTTTAGAGATTTCTAACCAAGGAAAACATGATTTTGATAGTATTATGTAGGAAATTTTTAGGCTCCTTGTGGGTTACCACCAAAATAGGAGGTAGAGAATGAGAGTCAGCTATTGCCAAATTCCCCTCTGTCAAACATTGAGTTGTATAGGGAATCTTTGCTAGAGTGTACTGAAGTAAAGAAAAAACTCCAGGAACTGCTAGACTAGGGTGTGATACATCTAAGCACCTCACCATGGGATTTACGTATTGTGATGGTGATGAAGAAGGATGGTTCTTGGAAAACATGCATCGACTACTACGCTCTGAACAAGATCAGCATAAAGAAAAAATATCCACTTCCCTGCATAGATGATCTCTTGGAACAACTTCAACATGCAAAATTATTCACAAATTTGGATCTTAACTTAGGTTATCACCAAGTTAGAATGAAGGAGGAGGATATATGTAAGACTTCCTTCAAGAAAAAACATGGTTTATATGAGAGGTTAGTACTTCCATTTGTTTTATGTAATGCACCCACTACATTTATGAGATTGATGAATGATGTATTGTGGGATTTCATAGATTCATTTGTCATCATTTATCTATATAATATCTTGATTTTTAGTGCCACATGGGAGGAACATCTAATTCATTTGCAATAAGTCTTGCAAGTTCTCAAGGATAAATAACTCCTTTACAATATGAATAAATGTGAATTTTCCAAATATTCACTTGTCTATCTTAGGCACGTGGTTTAAGGAGGAGAGCTATGAGTGGATCCAAAGAAGGTGGAATCCATCACCAACTGGACAACACCAATAAGAGCCATAGATACTAGGATTTTTATGGGAGTATTACAGTACATGTGGAAGTTCATTCTGGGCTTCTCCATGATTGTAACACATCTATACACATTGGTTACAAAGAGTAAGGGTTTTGACTGGGGTAAGGAACAAGATAAATCCTTTGATTTATTTAAGTATAAGATTAGTCATGCTCTAATACTTTCTCTTCCTAACTTGTAGAAGCCCTTTGAAGTAAAGACAAATGTCATTTATTATGCTATCGGTGCAGTGTTGCTTCAGGGAGGTAAAGCAATATGATATCATTTAAAAACTTTTACTTCAATAGTTAAAGAATATTCAATATATGATAAGGAAATGTATGCACTAGTTCATGTAATTAAAAAATGGAAGCATTATTTATTGGGTAAGGAAACTATTATGCAAACTGACCAAAATATCTCTAGTATTTGCAAGCACAGTCTAAATTGTAGCAGGCAAGGAACTACAAATGGATGGGGTTCCTTCATAAGTTCTATCTTGTGATCAAATACAAGAAGGGTAGTACAAACTTGGTGGCAGACATGTTTTATAGGCCACCTACATAGGATAAAATATCATGCTTTCCCATTATCTCTCAGATCGATCCCTTCATGAAGGAAGCTTACAGAGATGCATATCCCCATGACAAAGACTTTGGGGTGACATTTCAATAATTATAGTCCTAAGGGGCTGAAAGGATGAGGATTGAAGATTTTTATCTCAAGGATGGGATGCTCTACCGATGGGGGAATCTTTGTGTATCGAAATAAGAAAGACTTCTATTGATGAGGGAAGCACATACCTCAAAATTAGCGGGACATTTCGGTGTTGGTAAGACCGTAGTCCACTTGTAAAGGTACATGTATTGGCCCAATATGCAAGAAGTATCAAAATTTATACGTGGATGTAAACTTTTTTGTACCAATAAGCCTAAGACTAGGAAGGAGGGTTTATATATGCCTTTGCAAATACCTACTCGTCCATGGGAGGAAATTTCTATGGAATTTTTTGGAGGATTACATATGTCTAAACATGGCCATGATTATCTCTATGTTTTTGTTGATAGATTCAGTAAGATGTGTATTCTTATGGAATTTAAAAAGACAATAAAAGAACATAAGGCAATGGATATTTTATTTTCTAATGTATGGGTTCATTTTGGCTTTCCAAAGTCTATTGTTTCTGACAGGGATTCCAGGTTCTTGATGAAGTTTTAGACTACTTAATGGGACAAGATGGATACCAGGTTACAGAGGAGAAAGAATTTCCATCCACAAATAGATGGATAGATAGAGGTGGTGAACAAGAATTTGGTATAATTGATCAAAGCATATAAAAAAAAATCTAAGGACTTGGGATGAGTCCTTAGCCTACATTATACATTCCTAAAATTGGGCAATACATGCATCCACTATGAATTTGTCATTTGAAACATACTTGGGATATGTACCTACAAATCCGCTTGACATAACAGTTAAGCAGAAAGATGAGGAGGAGACATGAGATGAAGAGGTGACTAGAGAAAACAAATTCATTTATAGGATCCAGAAAATACATCCCAAAGTTAAAGAACAGTTGGAAAAATCCCAAGCCAAGTACAAGGCTAGACATGACCAATACAGGAGAGAGAATAAGCTTCATGTTGGAGAAATAGTTTGGTTTTACTTAAGCAGGGAGACTACAAGGTCAGGCACAAAATCTCAATCCACTACGATATGGAAACTTCACCATATTGGAGTAGGTTGGAGAAAATGCCTTTCGGCTTGATTTTTCACCATTTATGAGGATGTACTCATTAGTAAACTATGAGAGCTTGCACCTATATGAGCCATACATGCTAGATGAAGATGAAGAATTACAGTTACTACCTTCCATTGAGGATTGTGGCTTGGAATCATGAGGAAAATTGGAGGAGGATGTAGTGCTACAATATAAGGAAAGAGAGACAAGAAGAGGTCCGCAGGAGTCTTGGCAAGTTGGACTGAAAGGGAACACACCAAGGTAGGCTAGGTAGTACTCAAAGGAGTAAGTGAGGAAATTATTTCCTCATCTACTCCCCCACTAAGATTTTGTGGGACCAAAAGCCTGCTAAGTAGGGGAGGTGTGATCCATAGGGATCAAAATCAACTCTACTTCATCAAATAAGCCAACACCAAGGAAGGAAAATGAAGAAAAGGAGGTTTTGTTTGCATTATAATAGAACCACCACTTTATGCAGAGCAGTAGTTATAGAACCATCACCCAACCTAGGCGGTGATCCTTTGTTGTCACCTCCCTAAGACTTCTAGATTTTCCTCTCCATTTTTAAAAAAAAATCAGGTTAGGTAACTACTAAATACCCTTGTAAAAGATCCCCTGAGAAAAAACTAGTTCTAAATAGTTAGTCATTTTTTGAAAAATTGAGTTTTGAGGCTTTTGCAATGTTTCGTGGGTATTTCATATTTTTTTGTCCCCCATGTCTGAATTTCCTTTGGGTCGTATATTGCCCAATATTCTGATTTTGCAAATTAGTCTTGTATTTTCCTTCATTTTCGGCCTTTTCATATTTTCAGAGAAATGGTGTCTCAATGTCCTAAGGGCGGTCTGTGTCAAATATTTCTGACTTCACTGATTTTCATTTGTTGTAGGAGTTTCAGATTTTCTTATTCTATGTGTCCCAAGTTCTCCCTGACTTCCATTTCCCTACAAATCTACATTTCTTGATTTTCATTTACTGCAGCTATTTTAGCTCCACGTGCACCAGCCATCCCACTGTCCCTTGGGACAATTGTGCACTTTTGTTCCACTTTACCCAATTTTCATTATTTTAACGTTGGCATAGAGTATTAATTACCTCATTTATTTCACCCTGCCGACCTAATTGAGTTTAAATACACATAAATACTCAGGTAATTGATCATTTTAACCACCTTACTTGCATTTTCTAGAGAATTTTTCAGTTCCTATTTCCTCACCATTTATAACCATGGTTTAGTAATCCTCCATTGTTTTCAAATCTGCAAGTGCAAAGGTAAGTTGTAAATCATTAAGGTATTGAGAAAGGAATTAAGGGATTTTCTCACAAGCGGTCTTCTATTCTTGCTATAAAATGAAGATCCATTTTAAAGGACATGAGCACCTATCTTCCTTGGAGATGGTTGTACCAAACATTGGTGATAGTGAAGCTGAACACCTAGACTTGGATGATTTATGGGATCAAATCAATTGTCAAAATCCTACTCCTATGGCTCAGTTGATTAAAGATAGTGGGATTGCATAGGTAGGGGGATTTCTTATTTCAATTTAGTGTTTCGACACAGTACTAGCTTGCAGTTTTAGTTTAGACTCAAAAACAAAATAAATTTTCAATCCTCAAGGTCAGGTGGTGTCTCGACTTGATGAATATTGTATTTGCACTTCTCTCAAAATTCCCATTGTTAAAAATTTGAATACTCTTACCAAGGACTAGGCGCAATCTCTTTTCGATCAAGACAATGAAAAGTACAAAAGCAAAGTTGTCAAGTCTTGGTTCAAGAACCCTAAGAAAGGAGCCTCAAGGATGCCAAACATAATGTGCAGAGTTAATTTCCACGAAGAATTTCTAGACGTCATCACTTTGTTGGCTAGGATAATGGGAATACCCTCCACTAATGATTTTCATTTTTGGATGTGTCCCTATATCAATATTATATGTGAGGGAAAGAAGAACTTGAATTGGGAAGGGATAATTTGTGACAACCTGACTGAGAAAATGGTAGAGGTTCAAATAACTCAAACTTTCTATATGACCTCTTACCTAATGTATACCATTTCCACCTATAGAGATTGGGTGGGTTTTTCCCTCATGGAAGACAAGAAAGATGGTCTCATCTATGTATATCATCCACAACTGACTCTGAAGTTTAGTAATCATCATTGTAATAGAGTGAAAAATGCATTCACTATGTACATTTACCAGATTGTTGGAAGGATATATTGCTAAAAGATTTTCTGATGAGGCAAAACAATTGATTAGTGTCTATGGTAGCTTTTTCACCCAATTCAGGAAGTTTTCATATATAAGATTGGCTAGATTAGAGGGACAACCCCTGAAAATTCCCATGTACTGCAGTGATAAGATGGATTTGGTGGAGATCTACAGAAAATTGGATAAATTGCATAGGACCTATAGGGAAAAGAAGATTATAGGTATTCAGTTCCCAATCACATTGGGTAACTACACTTGCAGGACTGCCCTAGATGCTCAAAATATTGACAGGACAATTGCTCCTCTCACTCTCCACTATTATAAACCTATATCTTTATTTGATATTAAGGAGTTCATTTCCTCCAATTTTAGAATGGGTTATCAGCATCTTCTTGATATTAAAGACTAATGGGAATATTTTTTTATGATTATGAATCCCATAGAAGGTCCTACGGAAGATTATCTCTGCAAAAAATCATAGATTTTGGTATATATGATGTTTCTAAAGGATTGGAGGGTGATGATGAAGAACTGTTGTCTCTTGAGTATGAAAGATCAATCAAGCACACTCCTATTGAAATCATTGATTGGTTTGTCAAGGAAAGAGATGATTTTAAGGAGCTCAACAATCCTATCCTAGTGAGAACTATACTTTGGTTTGATAGAAAAATGAAGATGTTCAGGGAAAGGAAATCCAGGTCTACTTCTCAAGATATTTCTACTCATTAGAAATAAATACATGTATAAGTTCCTGATATACATGAAAAATTTGTTTCTTCTCCTTCATAATATTCAACTCTTGTGTACACGAAGAAGGGAAAATATAAGAAGGATGATAAAGTTGGAGTTGTCATTCTAGAGAGTAAGAAACTATCTTCTCCTAACCAAACTTAAACCATACCTAATGAGGAAGTTATTGTGGGCCTTGGTGATGATAATAGTGAGGAGGAAGAGTAGGAAAACCCTGAAGAAAATTTCCTTAAAGAAAACAGTGGGAAGGAGGATCAATTGAAGGAACAAGTTTCTGAATCTGTATCTATTAAGGAAGATCCTACTACTAAACTGATAATTCTATGTTATAATTAGCCATTGTACAAACCCTAAGTTCCAGGAGTGCATCTGCACTTGGGCCTATTTCTCCTTCCACTTCTAGTTCTTCATTTCCCTGGGTGCAAGCATTGCTGGAAAGTAAGAAAATAAAGGCTACTTCAAGTATTATTTCTCTTGAGTTTTATGTAGTGGAAACTCTCCTAGGTACTACTCCTCCCCCTCTAGCAAAAAATTCCAAAGTCACATCAAGATTAGTTTTAGATTCCTAAGTCCAGGAATTCATGGAAATTACAAAATCCAAGCTGGACAAAGATGAAAAATACCTATCAATGGGTGATCTAGAATTGACAAGAATTGCTCTTTGTGAATCGACACATGAAAGTGACGTGCATAATTTGAGGGAGACTATGTCTAAAGTAATTGAAAGAGTTGAAAAATGGAAGTAGACACATGAGAAATTAGAAGAGTAGAATCATATTTTTTCAAGTTTCATCAAATCCTTATTGGAAGAACATAAGGTACTTGACCCAACTCCCCTAGCTTCCATCTCATCTTCTACCATCATGTCCAATGATGAGGTTCAAGACATCAAATACATTCATAAGCATGCCACTTATGGGAAGGAAATGGAGTCTATGGTTGATGCCTTGATAATCACGAGTCTAAATTTTATTGAAGAGGCATTCAAGGCATATGATAAAATTGCTAAGGTTAAATTAAAATTCACTAAAACACTCGGTGGATTGGATATGGAGTTGAAATTGTGAAGTGAGTGCATTCAGGATCTCAAAGTGATGCATGAGACAGATGTACAATCCTTCTAGAAAATAAGGTTTTTGATTATGCAAATATGAATATGTTCAAACAGTGGGTTTTCAGCATTGACTGGAAAATAAAGGTTTTGGAAGAGGTCATTGCAAAAATCAAAAATATGTTGTAAAAAGGAGAAGATTTTAAGGCATGTTTCATTTTTTCCTTCCTAGATATTCACTGGAAAATTTTCAAAGAGAATTCAAATGATTAATTCACTATTTAAGATATCAAATCTCAATTCAAAGATTTTTTTAAAGAAAATTTGTTCAAGCAGCACACCATATCTAAGGAGAAAATGAAATAAATTTGCACACTGTAGGATGTTGTCACGGATGCCAATAAAGAGTTCTTGGAAAATGTAGATTTTGGAAAATAAATGGAGAAGTGTTTGGGTATTTGGAATCATGCAACCGCTAACACAACAATTCCCCGAGGAATGGACATAGTTGAAGCATTGAAAATATTCAAGCATCAATTTCTTAAGATAACGGGGACTTCAAGAACTTTCACCCGCATCTCGGCTAATTAGTTCATATTCTCCTTTCTTCTTAAAAATATATAATTAAGGTGACTTTCTCTCTTTAGTCATGTGTTATGAAAATAAGAGATAAATTGAGTTCGTAATATTTAATTAGATGCTAGCTTTTGAAGTTAAAACAAAGGAATGGAAAAGGCTCTTTGTAACCAATTCTTGGTGTTATTTAAAGAACTTTTCTTGTCATTGTAAAGGATTGATATTTTGATATCTAGATGTAAAAGAACATTGAACTAATAAGTTTTCACCCTCTTTCATGCTTTATCTCTTTCTGTTCCTTATCCGATTCATATAAAGCTATGTGTATTTAAGCAAGAACTTTGTGTCTTTCAGTTGATAGGTGTATTTAAAACTTTGTGTCTAATACATGCATGTCTTGTGTTTTTATATACATAGTTTAAATCTTTTTATGTTATTAATCATCAGTAAGACATTACTCTACTATCTATATGTCTGAAAGTGCTCTTCTCCCTTTATTTTCTAAATATCAGTCCTGACTTTTCCTCTTTCTTCTATATTAGAAATATTTTGAGGAAGACATCTAAAATATCAAAATCTCCACCAATTTTTTTTTTTATTAAGGGAAAATAGTTTTGAAGGGACTATACCCTGTATACAAAAGGGCTCAAAAGCCAAATACCAGAAGCGGGAGAAACAACCCAGAGAAGGGAAAAACAACCAACCTCAGAGGGCTCATCAGCCAGATAAAAAAACATATTAATAGAAAGGATCTAGTTGTACAATGATCCAAAAAATAGTAGAAGAGATAAAAAAACAAACAAGAGATATCTATCATAGAATATCTCCACCAAAAAACAACACCAGATCCGCCATTCATCAGCAACTTCGCAGCTAGTAAACAACAGCACAACTCCACTTTACTTGATAGCCCTGTCAATCTTGGTTTTGATCATTTGCAGCGAGACAAAGAAAGAAATGGCTGTGGCCTAAGAAGGGTCTTTCTGATCCACCTAAGAAATTGCCATATCTCTTTTCTCTTTGGGGCCCCAAATGTCTTCAGTAATCCTGTTGAGGTTGCATACACTATGAACATGTTGTTCGATGAAATTTTAAGTACTTTTAACTATAGATAGGATGCAGTCATTATGGATTTTTGTATTTCCCATTCTGTCATCCAAAGATTTTAGCTTCTTGAACACTTCAACAATAACACCCTCCACATCATCATTTTGAAGTTTTCCTTTTCCCTAAGATTTTTCCATATTTTTGATAACCCTTTTGAGCTCTTGAATTTCCTTTTCCATCCTTCCCACTCTAACCATCAAATCCTCCTCCTTAGGCTCCTCCAATGATTATCTGATGTGTAGGAGGTTCTCGGAAAGCTCGAGGTCTTTGTGGCTTCTAAGAACCCTCTGAGAAGCAAGGATCTTAGTTTTCATTCCCTTTCTTTCTTGCTAGACGAAGCAGTTTCAATCTTCCTTTCGAGCAGGGGGGAATGGAGGTGGTGTGAGTAGGGGGAGGAATGGAGGGAGAGTGTGGAGTAGGATTCATGTGGGGACAGTTTGAGCAGTGACGATGGATAAGAAGAATTAGCCCTTGATGTAAAGGAACTGCCCTAGAATGACTCTGCACTTCCCGAATGGATTTCTCCAGCGAGTTTAACAAGTAATGAGGGAAGCTAATGGTTATGTTTCTACAAAAGTGGTTAAGAAATATCAAATGTTTTTAAGGAATAGTAACAAATCTCCTCTCAAGAGTTACATACCTAACAACCATCCTGGCGAGCTCAGCAAAAGGCTCAGGAATTGAAGTCAACTTGATGTTGGCTATCACAAACTCAAGATTTTCCCCTTCGTCCAGGAATTTCTTTGCCTCCACCTCTCTGTCCACCCTCTTATTAAAGAATTTGGTGCCATCAAGACTGAGCCCTGTGATCTGGGTGATGAGCTCCTCCGTGATCTCAACCTCAATGTTGTTGTATTTAACAACCTGATTCTTCCATCCCTGAGTGAATTTAATAGAAATATACTGATCAAAACCTTGAATTCTTTATATCAAATTCGCAAGACCCCCAATTTGAAGATATTTCCAGAGCACAGCATCCTCTTTCCACGCTGGATTATGGGTGGGCTTTGTTTTGCAAGGTGGAGCCCCCATTTTTCTAGTGACTCTACCCGCAATGGTAAAGGTTTTAGCACTATGCATATCAGACTTAGCTTTGTTTTTGAATCTCTCCCTTCCATGATAAAATATGTAATTATTAGACCATACTTTGTAATTAGTGACCCGCTCCTTGGAGTTCTCCCTATGACAAGTAATGATGGCTGTTCAGTTCACACAAATCTTATATGATGTCATCATTTTGTACTTAAAAATCCACTCTTTAGCATCAACATTACAGCCATTAGTGATGATTTTCTAAGCCATGTAAATCATTGATGATGTATTTATTAACTTGAATGGGTAGAATTTCCCCCCTTAGCCAAGTTTGAAAAGTATTGATAACTCCAAAGTTTTCCAAACCATCTGCGACCCTATTGCCTTCCCGATAGGTGTGAGTGATTTTAACATTTTCAAAACTCTTGCATATATTAGTAGCTTCAACAATAAAATATCTAATTGACCAGCTGGGGGGTTTCTTTTTGTTTAAGAGATTGATAATGTTCAGATAATCACCCTCAATTAGAATATTTAGAATATTACAATCCCTAGCTAGCCTTATTCCCCATAGAGCAGCAAGAGCTTCAGAGTAACGATTAGTTTGCCTACCCATTTTCCCAGAAAAAGTAGCAACAAAACAGCCTCTTTGATCTCTGATGACTCCACCTCCAGAATCTCCTAGATTACCTTTTGAGGCCCCATAAAAATTTAACTTATGCCAAGCATTGGGAGGCTTAATCCATCAGACAGTGGTTCTATCCATACCATTGTTATTCTTTTTGAAGATAGTGTCAATATGCCAACCAGTCATAATGTATTCTTCTTTCTCAGGGAAAAGTCTATTTTTAGGAGGTTTAAATCTAGTAATATTGTCCTGCACAGCAATGATAATTTCTTTGTAGACTTTTTTACAAACCTTTCTAGTATTTCTGAAAATGCCATCATTACGATCCTTCCAAACTCGCCACATGGTGTGAGGTAAAACTAGTTACCATAATATCCTCACCACACAATGCTTATAAGGAGAGTCCCATTGTTCCCAGGCCTGAAGAAAAGTAAGGGGAAAGATCCACCAAAATGTTGAACAAGTGTTTATATTATAAATAAGTTTTTCTTTTCTCCTTTTTGTTCAATAAGGGAACCTCTCCCATAAAGAGGAAGGACTAATATCCCCTGACTGTTGCTTGTTTTCAAAAGATTAAATTCTACAATGAACAGTTTTTGGCACCCACCATGGGGCATGTACTGTGCATCCCACCAAAACAACTTCAATCAAATCAGAAGCACTAACATCTTGGCAGATAGAAGATATACATGATCTCAAAGAGCACATGGTATTGAAGATCCATATTTTCAATTACTGGAACAACAAGGCTTTGGGCTAACCCAAGAAGGGAGGAGAACAAGATCCACTAGTACTCCCCCTGTTAAAAATATAAATACTAAGAATATAGACTCAAAAACATAATCAAGCCCTAGCATCCAAGCTTTGGTGTTATGTGGAGTCACAGTTCCATCGAAAACCATTTTTCCAAGGATTGCAATACCTTTTCCTTAGGGACAATAGGTTGGACTTCTAGCCCTTGCTCAACCATTACATCATCTCCCAAAATGAAATAGGAAATGTTTTCCTAAATTCAGTGGTGATAAAAAAGTGCACATGGATGAACACATTTTTACATTCATTGTGGCATGTGGGATACTTGGAGTGGAGCATGAAGATGTTTCAGTTAGGATTTTTATGGATACCTTACAAGATAATGTTGCCAACTGGTTCTATGGTCTCCCTACTGGAGCTATCACTGACTAGACCACCATGAGAACTTAGTTTTTAGGATCAATTGAAACCTACTGAAGATGTACACACTCTCCTTACTCATATTTCTCAAATAAAGAAGGAACCATATGAACCTATGAGAGAATTTGTTTCCAAATTTAACAAATTGCTCGATAAGATTCTAGTAGCCACTCAGCCTATAGATCAAATTCAAAAATGATTTTTCCTAAATGCACAGTTACCAAAAGTGAGCTATGCATTTAGGAAGGATAACCTTGCTACTTTAGATGTTGATCAACACTTGGCCATAAGTTTTGATGATGATTTAATAATGTCTAGGAAATTAGAAAAGGGACCTGCTAAATCTAAGGCCTCTTCTTAAGGAAATAACTCAGACCAGATAGTACAAAAATTAGTAAATGATCTCATAGCTATCAAAAAACAATTGGCTTATAATACTTCTTATAAATATATTCCAAGAAGGAATTTTCAGCCTCAAAATCTTTTGCCCCCTACCCAACCAAAGCTTGTAATTAAAAGGCCACCTATTAAGGCTCCTGTCAATACAACATGTAAAGTTCAGAAAGAAGAAGATGGAGATGAGGTTGAAGGATATGAGGAAATTGAGGAGGAAGAAAATAAAACACCATAAGAAGCCAGTGATTCTCAAGCTAATTTCTCATCATTGAGGGAGTTGATGATGATGTAAATAATTATGATGAAGTAGTGGTAGATATTAACAATGAGTCATATTTTTTTATGACCCAAGAACATATGAGTAATAAAAAATAAGTGGTTCAGCCCACAAGGAGATCTAAGGAGGTTCCAGTTACTATCCGAGTTGTTACAAAAAGAGGAGATCCTATCCTACCACTTCTACTCAAAAGGTAAGTAGTGCTAATAATCCCCCTACTTCTTTTCCTTCATTTGTAAATAAGACAACATTGAGTGTCAAAGATGATTGACCTAAGTTTTCTTCCCCTTCTACTTTAGACATCCCATCTACTTCAAAATCCTTTGACATAATTGATCATATCAAGAAAACCAAAATCCAAATTTCAAAGACTGAATTCTATCAAACCCATCCTGATGCCTTTTCTTAGGTTTCCAAATTTTTTAAATCCAAATCTAATCCTACACCCAACACCTCTAAACAATTTCTACCTACTCCCACCTCTACACCTTAGCAGAACCTAATTGCTACTACACCTTTTGTAACTGAGAAAATTGAGCCTTTCTATT